>VNJQ01007837.1:0-11485 GCA_008042515.1 Drosophila truncata
TATCGCTGTCTCGTACGGACCTCGCCTTTACACAACTATCGATGCATCACGCACATCCTTTTTGTCTTTCTCTATCTTTATTTATCTTTTCCCAACACTTATATCATTTTTAACATTGTTACTTAACATTAACATCTTTTACTCATTTGGACATGTTAATTTAACTGAAGTATGAATTCAAACTTAACATAATAACTGACTACTCTACGACATATATATATTTGGTAGATTTTAGAAAACATTATATTTAAATAAATAATATATTTAATAAATAACCAACCTTCATTTTTCCAAGCCCGGAAGAATTTCAAGGATGAGAAGAATTCCAAGATATAACTCTCCAAATGGAGCATATCGAACACAAAGTAGGAAAATTGAGAGTTTCGACACAGCAATCCTTTTCAGACCACAGGTATATCTTCTTTGAAATCTCGATGACGACGCGCGAGGCGACACCGAAACGCAACCTTTGCAACACAGAAGGCAACAAATTTGGAAAAATTTTACAGACAAAGACGAAAAACAGGAGCATTACGTTTTCACACATGAAATGGACCAAGATGTTAAGGACCTCACAAACATCCCCAACGGTAGAGACGGCACTACATTGCAATCGCATTTGTCCCATCAAACACAACGGATAGCTGTCTAAAGTGGAGAGCAAACAAATAAACCCAGATAAACAGGGATCCAAAGGGAAATGTGAAAGGAACTGTTACCGATCGCCTACTCTCTGTGACTTTATTCGGTTCCCAAAGTTTGCATAAATAGTGAAAAGCTAAAGACTTTTACCATTTTAATTGTTTTATTTTAAAGTGTTTGTTTTTTAAGTGAATTGTTACCGAGTGATTTTGTGTACATGGTGCCGGTGGTAAAAATTCTGCAAAAATCACGTCTGTCTGGGCCAGGCCAAAAAATACTTAACAGCAAAGCGTCACAATGAAAGATGTGAAAGCGGAGATTCCAGCGGGCGAAGAGCCCTCGAAACCGGAGACCAGCGGGAGCGTAGAGCCTTTGATCAGACCATTACCGCTTCCGATGGCATTGGAATCGTCTGAAATGCTGCCTGACCAGAAGCCGCGTAGGGAAACTCTCTGGCGTTTCTCATGTCCTGCATCGCTCTGAGCGTTGGCCTGGGAAATGTCTGGCGTTTTCCCTTTACCGCTTTGGAAAATGGAGGAGGAGCGTTTCTGATTCCTTACCTAATAGTCTTGTTTTTGGTGGGAAAGCCAATATACTACATGGAAATGCTGTTGGGCCAGTTCTCCAGTCGAGGAATCGTGCAGGTCTTTGATTTTGCACCCATGATGAGGGGCGTGGGCTATGCTCAGCTGCTGGCTCTGGGCGTCTTGGCCACTTACTATGCCTCTGTTATGGCCTTGACACTGCGTTACTTCTTCGATTCCTTTGCAGCTGAGCTGCCATGGAGCTACTGTCGCAAGGAGTGGGGTCCAGGATGTGTCAATGCCTCAGGAGAGGGTGTAGTTGTTGGTCCAGCTGACCTGCCTGTGAACTTCACAATCAGTTCCACCACGCAGCTCTACCTGGAACGTATTATTCAGAGAAACACAGACACTTTGGAGAATGGAATCGGTTATCCCAGCGGTAGTCTGGCCCTGATGCTGGGCCTCTCCTGGCTGACAGTGACCCTGGTTATCATTCGTGGCGTAAAAAGCTCCGGGAAGGCAGCCTATGTCCTTGCCCTGTTCCCGTACGTCGTCATGTTTATCCTGCTGGTGAGAGCCCTCACCCTACCGAGCGCCTACGAGGGCGTGATGTACTTCCTGACGCCGCAGTGGCACAAACTCCTGGAGCCAATGGTTTGGTACAATGCCGTCACCCAGGTGTTTTTCTCGCTGGCCGTCTGCTTCGGCGTGATCATCATGTACTCGTCGTACAATCGCTTCGGGCATAATGTCTACCGAGATGCCAATATTGTGACAACGCTGGACACCTTTACGTCGCTGCTCTCGGGTGTTATTATATTTGGTATTCTGGGAAATCTGGCGCACGAGTCAAACACCAAGGACATTGCCAGTGTGGTAAAGGCAGCTCCTGGCCTGGCCTTTATCTCCTATCCGGATGCCATCTCCAAGCTCACCGTCTGCCCGCAGTTTTTCTCGTTGCTCTTCTTCGCCATGCTTTTCATGCTGGGAGTGGGCAGTAATGTGGGCATGGTCAGCTGCATCATGACCGTAATCAAGGATAGGTTTGTAATCTCAAGATTTGGGTAATTGTGGTGAGTCTGTCAACGATTGGATTTCTGGTGGGTTTGATCTACATCACTCCCGGTGGCGAGCATTTCATCACGTTGCTGGATTACCACGGTGTGACCTTTGTCTCTTTGGTTTCGGCCATCTTTGAGCTGATTGCCGTGGGCTGGATCTATGGCACCAAGAGACTCTGTCAGGATGCAGAGTACATGCTGAACATCAAGACATCGGTGTATTATAGAATATGTTGGTCCATTGTGACACCTTTGGCCATGATCATCATCCTTGTCTACACTCTGCTCACCATGAAACCGCTCACCTACAATGATCGTGAATTTCCGCTAGGATTTCGAGTTTTTGGCTGGACTCTGACTGCCTTTATACTCGGCCAGCTTGTCTACTGGGCCTTGTATGCCAACTGCAAACAGCCCAAGGGCTCGCTGAAGAGCAGGATTTCCAATTCCCTGAAACCGCATTCCGATTGGGGACCCCTGGACTCCAAGACCTTGATGGATTATCAGATGTTCCCGCGGAACAGGAAGGAGCTGGAAGCCACAGGCTCGCCACGTCGCAGCTTTTGCTATAAAGTTTATGATAGAATTTTTGGCTAGGCCAGCAGAGTTTTATATAATTTTTTATATATCACTTTCTGTGTGTATAGTTCCTTGAAGTGTACTTAATACATTTTATTTACACATTTATTTATTCAAAACGAAATCAAACCAAATTCAATTTCTCGAAATATTGCTTTTAAGCCTGTTCCGGTTATAGTATATCTTTTTCTATTGTAGTCTCTCGTATTGTAACATTTATTCCTAATTGGAAATTTTGTATTCAGCCAGCGTGCGGCAGCATAATTGTTCCTAATATATTTTGTACAAATTTTTATTTATTCAAAATGAAATCAAACAAAAAATGAAATCAAACATTCGCTAGTAGCCACCATCGAGAAACCCCTGCGTGATAAAGAATACGCCCTCGGAGCGTTTGTAGACATATCCGGGGCCTTCAACAACGTCAGTACAGACGCAATAATGGGCCACCGAGAGGCGATTAGAACGCACACTGCCATCAACTTTTGGATACGAAAGCTCCTAAGTTGTAGGCGGAAACAATACGATTAGAAAACTGCCACCATGGTGAAAGGGGCACACCACAGGGTGAAGTTCTATCGCCCCTCCTATGGAATCTGGTGGTCAGCGACCTGATCAAGAGATTCGAGAGGAAGGCAAAAAAAAAAAAAAACAGCCTATGCGGGTCGTTATCCATCGGCCCTTAACTCGATTATGGAATCAACGCTCAGGGATATATGTACATATGTGAGTGGGCGGACAATGTAGGATTCAGTATCAACGCGGAAAAGACGGACCTCATTCGTTTTACCAAGAGATACAAGTTACCGCCGTAGATCTCCCCAACAATCTATACAACCAGGCTGACCCATAAAACACAAGACAAATACCTCAATGTACCCAATGTACTAGAGAGGGGGAAAAAGGGCACCTCAGATTAACACCCACCCACCTGAGAATTCCCACTAACAGTCTGCCCTCTGCACATGATTTTTAATATTTTGCAGATTCCAGAGATCCTCCTCCATCTGCTTATTGCTCGTGCGTCGCCTCTCTAGCATGCTTTGAAACAGGGATCATAACAGTTATAATTTTTAACATAAAAATTATAAAATAAGTTATTTATTTTTTATACAAAAAATTGTAAAATTATTATTTTTAATTTTTATATAAAAGTTGATTAAAACCTGCTATCAAACAATTGAAAATAACAGTTATTTGTAAACTTTTTTTTATATAAATTGAAAATATTGGCACAAATAATTAATCTACGTTTTAATACCTTTCGTTTGATGTATATTGTTTCTATGTAACATATGGGATATACATAAATATGAGCATGTGCTTAAATGTATATCACAATTTATTACCAAAAAAAAACAGAATGCTAAATTAATTCTTTGGTTAACGGCTAGGTGACCAAGTTAAGTATTTAAGTTGGAAATTACAAGCAGAGCTGATATCCAAGAGCAAAAAAGACGAGAGAAGGATAACAGCAACCCTCACTGGGCACTGGCTACAGCGACGGAATCTTCGAGACAACTGGGGAGCAGAAATGTCCTTCCACCTCCCCATCGTCAGCTACAGTGTTCCAGGCTGAAGTTTTAGCAATACTGAAAGCTGTTGATCTCTCAGAAAACCGAGACCTCAGGAATACCAAGGCAAGGGGATATACTCAAGGGGCCATAAAATCTCTCGCGACAGTAAAGACAAAATCGACTCTAGTGGCCAAATGCAAAGAGACGCTATATAAACTCGCTGAAGGCAACACGGTACAAATAGCATTGGTACCGTGTCACAGCGACATTCCCCTAAATAAGAAAGCTGACGAGCTGGCCAGTCAAGGGTCAGAGGAAAGCTCTACTACAGCAGATACTCGAATCTCTCTCAACTCAGTCCAGACGGAAATTCCCGACCATTTCAAGCTACTAGCCAGCAAAATGGTCGATGATGATTGAACACAGAAGATCAAAGCTATGCTGACCAGAGTTCAATAGGAGACGGAGAAAGCTCTTACTCGGCACATCTTGAACGTGACCCTTTGGTAGCTCTTTGTCTGTCGGTGATATCTTTGCTTTACCCTCGTGTTTATTTAAAAGAAGCATTCGTCTCATTTGTGTTAATAGAAGGTTGCGGGCCAAGACTTATTGATTCGAATTTTTTTATAAAAAAGACTTTACTATGAAAATATCTGAGATAGATGGTACTTTAAGTATTGTTTCCAGACAAAGCGTTTATAAGTCGCAAAAAAAAGCTTTTCCTTTTGTAGAGGTAGAGTAGCTACATGAAGAGGCTCCAGAACGGACAGTAGCATCTCAATATCTCTCCATTCGGACGTAGTTACCCTAGAACACGATTTGAAGTGTTCATTTATAAACGATTTGAAATTGCAAATACTTTTTAGCGTGGTGTAAGTAGAGTTCCATCTTGTCGGAATATCGACTCTTTAGTTGAAGAAGGCCGGTATTACAAATAGAAAGCCTAAAATTGAGTTAAATTATAATATAATTTGTTGGCTTTATTGATTTAACTATTATTAACTGTACCTCGGAGTGCGCAACTTTTTTATAGCACGTCGGACATTGGCCAAGTAATATCCCCTTCCTCGTCTTTTAAAAAATTTTCAGATCTTCCAAGAGCTCGTCATTTTGTTTGTTGTTATTAACGTCTTCATAATCAATATTGAGGTATTCAATTGCCTTCAACACATTCTTGCCATTGTCCTACAAAATGTGTTTGATCTCCACACTCAATTTGTGTCCAGAATGTTTATGGTGTAGCTCAATAATACCTAAGGTCTTCACAACAATGAAGTGATCTCTGTAATA
Organism: Drosophila truncata; assembly: GCA_008042515.1. Lineage (NCBI taxonomy): Eukaryota > Metazoa > Arthropoda > Insecta > Diptera > Drosophilidae > Drosophila > Drosophila truncata. The sequence goes on from VNJQ01007837.1 coordinate 5,614, forward strand.
TTATAATATAGTCTATTATTTCTGGGACGCAATATCAATTTTAAGGGAGACCAACTTATTTTTTAAAAGATCAATAAGTCTCTTCTTTTCTAAATCGTATTTTTCTACGACGTGGTGTTTAATTTTAAAGGGACTTTCACCACGGTGACCAGTTGTACACTGCACCTTCGGATGTTGAAAACGATACAGAAAACTTCATTTTCTGCTCCGAAGTCTCGTTGGCTTCTTTGATCATCTTGCTCTCATACTCCTCGGCATGATTTTATTTCAAATGCCCTCGCAGTTTGAATATGTATTCGCCTTTGAAGAACCGATTGCAAACTCTGCACTTTGGACCATTATTAGTTGGAACGGAAATAAAAAAATCACGGACTTCACGTTTACGACCCATGTTGATTAAAAACCAACTGACAACAAATTCCAGGATAATTATTTAGCATTCTGGCGTTTTTGAAGGAATCAATTGTGATTTTTATGACATGAACATATTTATGCATATGCAATTTCTTACATCAAACGAAAGGTATTAGAACGTAGATTAATTATAATATTAATAATTAATTAATAGAGCTCGCAAATAACAGTTGACCGCTTCTTGCAGTCACCAAAAAACTGTTTTTTGCGCACCACTTGCGCAAAAAGTCAGACAAGAACCGTTCACCAGTGTCTCTTGAACTATCGGTATGAGGGTATATGCGAATGATCAGTCTACTTGCAAACCACACTTGCTTTTGTGGATTCGGTGCGTTTGGAGTGCTTTAATTTTTGTGTCAAAAATGGGTCGAGATCACAACAAAAAAGTGCACTTTTTTTTAATTTAATGCAGAAGACAAAAAGTCTAAGTGCAATGTTGGCGGTGTGAAGTTAGCAGGCTCTCACGTAACAAATTTAAAACGGCATTTAATTGCAAAACATGCGGAAGTATTTAATGAACTCGAGATTGACGACGACAAAGTTCAGCAAAATATGAAAAAAATAAAAATTTCATATGATAGCAGTGAAGCATAGATCGTTTCTTCGATTATAAAGATTGTGACCACCGATGGAAAGCCTTTTTTATTTCTAGACAGGGAAGGGTTTCGGCAGATATTAAACCCAGTTTTTAACGCGCTTTTGATGAATCCCATAACTTCTCGAAATGTTATGGAATATGTGACTTTGAAAGAGCAGTCCATTAAATATAAGAGCGCTTGTAAAGGAAAAGCTTGTATCACTAAAAATAGATGTTGCCACAAGAATGGATAAGGCTATCTTGGGCGTAAATTTACAAATGATACAATCTAGTATGTCTAAAGCTGAGATCGTCATCAAGAGTTTAGGCATGATACAGCTTCGTCATTCGCACACTGGAATGTACATCAAGGAAAAGGTTATGGAGATCATAAATGACTACGGAATAACCCTCGATCAAGTCTTCAGGTAAAATCTTAATTGCAAAATATGATTTATAGGGTATTCCCACACAGTTCCATCTGCCTTCCCCCATCCGTTGGGTGGATATTCCATATGATTTTCTCCATCCGAACGTTCTCACACACATCCGTTGTACATCAAAATTTGATGTACTTTTTTCTTTGACTTTTAACTCAGAATTCTTCTTCTCTGTTGAAATTTTTAAAAATTGAGAATTGGAACAATTTAATTGGAATATATGAATTGGAACATATGAAATGAAACATTTTGATTGGAAAATATGAATTGGAACATAGGAATGGTTGAAAAGTTAGAAAATTTAAGATTCCGCATCAAGATATAAAAGGTGAGTTTGAAGATTCTCCCTCCTTTAAGGGAACACAGCGCTCGGGAAGTCTGCCTCCTGAAAAGCTCGCTAACCTAAGCAATGACAAGGAAACTGTAGAAAAGAACACGCTTTTAATTGCAAACATGTATATAATTAACACGATGAAGACAATATTGGGCAATTGCAGATCTTATTCTTTTTGCAGGTTGGTTTAAATCTGCAAAAATGTTACTACGATTTGGTTAATCCTGTAGGTCATTAGCTGACAGCTGCCAATTATCTCTGATAACGCTGTTCTGCTTAATTAAAATATTGTGCAAAATGCAACAGGTTAAAATGATCGCATTATTGTTTTTGTAGTGACTTTCATGCCCCTTGCCAATAAAGCGAGACCTGGCTTTCAAATGGCTAAATGCATTTTCAACATATCGCTGTAAGTGCACTGTTCCAAGGATGCGGTCCTAGAAAATGGCTTCATCAGCGTTTGGGAAAATCGGAAAGCCGAGTCCCCAATAAGCAGCAGCGGGACTTTTATGCCACAGACGTCCTTCGCTTTTCCTGAAGGATTAGATTCGAGCCTAATATTCTTGCCAGGCTAGAATTTTGAATAATTCTGGAGTCGTTGCATAGCCTCCAAATCTTCGTCTTCTTTTGAGCAAACTGATATTAGAGCCTCCGCCAATTTTTGGGTTTGTTGCTGTACAACAGCCAAAACAGCAAAATTTTCCATATTTGAACACATTTTTTTCCGTATTGTATGACTGACAGCTGCCAAATCGGATGGGGGATGTAGATGTAGCTCTATAGGAACACGAGTTTCACATCTGAGAAAAATCCCAACGGTTTCAAACGGATGGACTGTCTGGGATTAGGGCATAAAGCTAATAAAAACAAACACTTTCAGAATTGAAATTGATGGATTTTTGGCCAAGTTATGGCATTCTCAAACTTCGATTTTCATGTTGCCAAAATTCCAAAAAAAATTCCAAAATTTAAAAAATTCAAAAAATCTGAAATTTAAGAAAATTAATAAATTTGGTTTGCTGGTTCGTTAAGCTAATAAATACAAACACTTCTGTGCTTCCAGAATTGAAATTGATGGATTTTTGGCAAAGTTATGGCATTCCCAAACTTCGATTTTCATGTTTGCCATTATTCCAAAAAAAGATAAGGGTGGAGGTGGTCAAAAAAGTGAAAAATTCAAAAAATCTAAAATTTAAGAAAATTAATAAATTTGGTTTGCCAAACGCTGATGAAGCCATACCCATTTTCTAGGACCGCATCCTTGGAACAGTGCACTTACAGCGATATGTTGAAAATGCATTTAGCCATTTGAAAGCCAGATTTCGCTTTATTGGCAAGGGGCATGAAAGTCACTACAAAAACAATAACAATTAACCTGTTGCATTTTGCAGAATAATTTAAATGAGCAGAACATTGTTATCAGAGATAATTGGCAGCTGAAAGCTAATGACCCACAGGATCAACCAAATCGTAGTAACATGTCTGCAGATTTAAACCAACCTGCAGAGAATAAGATCTGCAATTGCCAAATATTGTTTAGATCGTATTAATTAAATAAATGTTTGAAATTAAAAGCTAGTTCTTTTCCACAATTTCCTTGTCATTGCTCAGGTTAGCTTTTCAGCTTTTTAGGAGGCAGACTTCCCGAGCGATGTGTTCCCCTGAAGGAGGGATAATCTTCAGGCTCAACTTTTTTATATCTTGATGCGGAACCTTAAATTTTCCACCTGTTCAACAATTCCTATGTTCCAATTCATATGTTCCAATTCATATGTTCCAATCAAAATGTTTCATTTCATATGATCCATTTCATATGTTCCAATTCTCAATTAAAAAATTTCAACAGAAGAATTAAAAGTCAAAGAAAAAAGTCCATCAAATTTTGATGTCCAACGGATGTGTAACGAAATGAGAACGTTCGGATGGAGAAAATCATATGGAACATCCGCCCAACGGATGGGGGAAGGCAGATGGAACTGTGTGGGAATACCCTATTAATAACTGTTATTAAAAATCTTAAACTATGACCACAGCATTACATCCGATAATGGAAAAAATATGATAAAAGCCATACAAATTCCGAGACTCTTTTTGACGATGACACACACGATGGCATTACTGGTAAAAATGTGATGGAAAAACTCGATATCTTCATCTTCGTCTCAGCGCGCACTATGTTTGCAGCCTAAAGGAATATAAACTTCCGCGAGTCGAAGTTAGCTAACTTTCTTGTTTTTTTTTTATAGCTTTCTTGCTCAATTTTTTGGTAGTAATTTTTATTTTAATTATAACCTGCTTTTGAGCGTTGTTAGGGACGCGGGGACGATTTTTCCTCTGCCGCTCGTGAGTCCGACGTCTTCCTTTGCAAGTACAAAAGCGGTCTCGTTGCAATCAATATCCTGGTAACTGAGAACCCAATAGATCCGCACTGACGTTGTCGTGATTAAGGTATCAGTGCCTCCCTGCTTGCCATTTGTGGATCTGACCTTTGACGATTGCATGGATCTACTGGCCGCTTGACTGTCTACGAACCGGTTTACCGCCTCACGTGGACGGTCTGTTTTTTGCGCAAGCTCTGCCCCCTTCCAAAAGGTAAATGCTTGCTCCAACTCCTCCTCCCATCTTGGAGCTGACGGGGTATATGTTGAGGCTTGGAATATGGTCCTTATCCTGAGCCGCTTTCCAATCTTTGGCTCCCATGAGCGTTGTTGTTGTTCTGACATTCTGTCAAGTTCTGGGTAACATGTTATGAGATATTCATGTAACGTCCAAATGAACTATGCCCGAATCCTTGCATTGACATATTTCCTGATGCTGCAGTCAGTTCTGCGTGGATGTCTAGGGGGCCAACTTCAATAATAATTTTGAGTGCTTCTGTATGGGTTGATCTCAGCGCACCTGTTATGAAGAGTAATGCCTGCCACTGAGTCCTCTCCATAAGCTTGTTTTGCGTCTTTTTTTCCATGGATGGAGAGCGAGGCGCTCTTTCACGACGGGTAGGCTCGAATGCAGAGAGAGAGAGTGTTTGTGGATTAATGGACGCCGACTCTGTCGGACCAATAAAGAGTGGTACACCTGTACCAAAGTACTTAAATATTCTTGTTTATTTAATAACGGACTTATAGCGTTATTACACTGGCGATGAGTAAAAACACGAATATTAATAATTTACACAGTGCATTGAGAAGTTGAAGGAAACAGCGAGCGACCACAGAGGTTTCAAAATCACGCGCTCAAAGAATTTGAGCGCTAAGAGAAGAACGGAAAAAGAACCGTTGCACTTGCGAGACACACGGCAACACTTGTGCCTGTACACATGTACATACAGGTGCATGAATATGGGTTTATAAATGTTAAGGTGGTGTGCAAAGCAATAAAATGTGCGTAAAATAAGTGTTGTACAGTGTCAGCCGATTAAGTTGCGGTTGCTGCACAACAAAAAGGGTATTCTAAAAGGAATAGAAGAGTGAAAAATAAATGCGTTATTTGCGCAGAAGGATTACAGTGTCACCCGATTAAATTGCGGCTACTGCATAACCAAAGTCTGTTTTAAAGGAAATAGAAGAGTGAAATAAAAGTAATAATTTCGCAGAGGGACAATTTGTGCGTATGGGCAGTGTGAGCCGATTAAATTGCGGCTGCTGCATACTAATAAAACAAGATGGACATACAGTCGGGTGTCCCGACAGTAGAATACCCTGTACCATTACATGACGCCGCTCGATTTCGTTCCCTATTATATTCAAATCGGTATCTAGGGAACACCAAGTGGAGTTCATTGCAGATGCAATGGGATTTTATTTTTTTTATTTCTTAGTATTAATTACTGTAATTATTTTGATTTACAGGAAAAAACAAAAAAAAAATTTGCTAAAAATATAAAAACTTTGACTTAGCGGTCCTCCCGCTCCCCGTGAATTGAATTCGAGACGACTTGGAATTACTCTAACGAACGTTCTAGAATTAGCTCTGACTTTGTTTCGCTGTATGTATGCAGGCAAAGAATGTGACCATTGTAAGTGTATTGGTGCATGTGTTATTTGGAGCCCTTTGCCTTGGCTGCCTCTTGTATACATAATAAGTATAAAGTAAAAAGACTATATCTCC
>VNJQ01007840.1:0-10326 GCA_008042515.1 Drosophila truncata
ATTTTCATGAAATTTAAATAAAATCTCTGGAATAATATTAAGTGACCAAATCTAAAGTTTGATGAAAATATGTTGAGAAACAACGAAGTTATGATTTTTTCTATTATTTCCCTGATTGTTCCTATGGCAGCTATAGGATATAGTCGGCTGATCCTTATGAAATGTGGTATGACGTATTATGTTGCCAACAATAGCATTCGTACAAAATCTGAATTCTCTACTTCTAAAAACACCGAAGTTATACCATTTCCGATCAATCAGTTATATGGCAGCTATAGGATATAGTCGGCCGATCCCGGCCGTTCCGACTTATATACTGCGTGCAAAGGAAAGAAGGGTGTGTGCAAAGTTTCAAGTCGATAGCTTTAAAACTGAGAGACTAGTTTGCGTAGAAACAGACAGACGGACAGACAGACGGAAAGACGGACAGACGGACAGACGGACAGACGGACAGACGGATATGCTTATATCAACTCAAGAGGTGATCCTGACCAAGAATATATATACTTTATAGGGTCGGAGATGTCTCCTTCACTGCGTTGCACACTTTTGACCAAAATTATAATACCCTCTGCAAGGGTATAAAAATTCATAGTTTCGCTATTTCTCAAAATATTTAAATCTAATTTGGGATTTGGCTTCTTATTATTATTTCAGAATTTCGATTTTAATTTTATAGATCAATCGCAATCTGCAAGGGTATATAAACTTCGGTGAGCCGAAGTTAGCTTCCTTTCTTGTTCTTTCTTTTTTTTTTTGTTGCGGCTGGCGCCGGCTGCACCTTGACACTTTTGCAATTGTCGCATGGAAATATTTTTTCAGCCGTTGTTATTCTTGCTCAATTTGTTTGTGTGCGCCCCCCCCATTGTTTGTGCCCGTTGTTGTCGAGTTTCTGTATTTCCGTTTTCCCCACAAAATTTTTCTTCTTTACCCCTTTTGTGTACTTTTTTTTATTTATGGTTAGTGCAGCAAAATATTTCAGCATCAAGCGGAAAAACCAAAGAGTGCAGAGTGTGAGGGCGGCAAACGGGGCCAAAAACTATGTGGGAGCCATTTTAGTTTTTGGGTTTTTCCTTTTGGCTCTTCAGTCGAATGAATAAATCATTGGGCACCGAGGGGAATAGTTTGGGGGGTTTTTCTGGGAAATGGGGTGAGAGACTTCTCTGGTAATGTTTGATAATATTTTATAGGAATGTTTGTACTCGTTTGGGCTTTGCATAAATGCCACCCGAGTGGCCAAGGTAAATAGAAAAATTTAAAAATGCTGACAGAGCAGTACAGATGTTGCATAAATATTGTGGCCAAGAAATGTGGGGTCTTTGGTCTGGAGAAAAATAAATAAAATCAATCACCTTAAAAATTCCACCTTAAACTTGTATATATTAAAATCTGGGTTAGAGAAATTACTTCCGTCATTTTGTTTTTCAAGGCTCAAGGACTAGAACCCTTCTTAAATTGTCAATTTCTGTTAGCCCTTGAACGTTTCGTCCTTCTTTGCCAAGTCTATCCCATTAGTGAAGTCCTAACCCCATTCAAAGGCCTGCAGCCAAAGTAAACTAAGCAAATCTGCTGGCAATTTAATCCTTTTGAAATTTGCTTTAATTAACTCGAATAATAAGCAGCATCCGCACACTTTTTACCTCCTTCCCTCCATTTTCTTGCCCCTTTTTTGTGCTGTTTGTGGGCTTATGAGCTTTGGCACTTTGTGGTTGAAATTTTGTGTGTTTTTTTTCCCCTCTTTTTTTTGGCAGTCGGATTTCCGACATTTGCCAAAGCAAATTTCAGCAGAGCGGGACTAATAAGCCAAACAAGAGAGACAGTGGTTAGAGCGGGGGAGGGGGAGGGACATTTGCGAGGACTGCAGACAAAGTTAATACGACACACAGCAGTTGGTGGGCAATTGAAAAGTTTATTAATAACCAACAGCAGCAGCAGCAGCAGCAGCCATAGGAACTTTAAAGGGATTTTTCTGTTCGGATGTTTTGTTATTTATATGATTTTTACTTTTAATTAAAAGCGAAGCAAGCAAGACTGAGCGGAAACCAGTGCGGTCTGGAAGGAAATGTAATTATATTTGAACAGCGGGCGAAATATGTTTTAATTTATTAAATTAAAATAAGCGAAAACAAAACCGGAAAGCAACAAAAAAACACAACAAACACAACCGGCAAAGGAAGCAGCGAGCCGCAAACCGAGTGCCCAAAGCAATTTAAGCCAACGTCACACGCGGCGTATGCGTAATGTGCTCACAACAAAATCAACGTTATGCAAATTTTAATGCGAGCATAAGGCGGAAAGGAAAATGCGCTACGCTTGCCAGTTTTCTCTCGATTCCCGTTACGGGTATTAACAGGGTATTAAATGGGGGTATGTGGGTATGTGGAAAGTTGCTGGGAATAATATGACTCAAATATTAAGCGTAAATAATTATTAAAACCGAAATTATTTGTTTAATTGTGGAATACATATATTAAATAATAGTTTAGCTGCATTTAGCTTACCTGATAAATATATATTCTACTTTTCAGAAGACTTTAAATAAAATATATCATCAATAATAATTGAAATTATTATCTTAATTCTAATGAAGCAAATTATTTTCTAGAAAGTAAGTCCTTCTTATATCCCAACAATTTGCGAGGGTATCTCTTAAATCCAACCCTAATATCCGTCATACTCCTTCGTCCTGCTGCTGTGCCCTGCAGTCATACTTGTATTTACAGACACACAGACCTATGTGCTCGCCAGAGCACTCTCATGGCGCGAAATTACAGTCTTGTTGTAAGCACACATAGCGCAAAAAAAAACAAAATTGTAATGAGCTTATTAAGTCATATTAAAGTCCAAGTACAACCAATTTGATAAAAACAGCAACTGACAGCAGACAGGCGACACACACTCGCACGCACACACATGAGAATGTTTTTAAGCTCCGCTTTTTTTACGATCGCATTTGGCATTAATGTTAATAACAAATGGCGCAGACACACACGACCTCCGTGTATATTCAGTATGTAATTTATATGAGCGATGTAAATGAGCCTGGCAGCAGGTGGCTTTACAATTGTGGAGTGTCCAATATTTTTCATTCGCTCTCCCCGACGCGGTAAATTACTTTTAACCCGGCTTAATTGAGTATAAATCAAAGTGCTGCTGAATTTGCACTCAAACTCGTTTCGATAGCTTACTTCAAAATTCATGTAACGCTGGAATAATATTATTCAAAAATATATATAAATATTACATAATAAAAAGGAAAACAACAAAAATAATGTTGGAAGCACAAGTTTTGATGGCCAAAATGCAGCTGCTGGGTCTAATGTACGCTACAAGTGAGTTCAAAGCATAAGAAATATGGTTTTCCCAAGCTTTAAATGTTTTAAATATATAATATTTTAATTTCTCATTTAATAAATTAAATAAATTCCAAACAGAACTAAACTCTGGGTTCCTTATACCAATCTTCAAAAATCCCATTGGCCAGGTGCTAATATCCTTTGGACTGGGCTACTTTGTCACCACAAAGATATCTCAAATGTATACAAAATTTACGGAAAATTCGGACGAACTTCAATCTGATTTAGATAAGGACTTGCTTAAAAAGGAAGACATTCCAGTTTTGCCCAAGGAAAGTGAGGTAATTCGACTGAGCCTCAAGCAATTGGCCGCCTTTGATGGCCTGAACACCGATCAACCAGTTTATACCGCCTTAAATGGCAAGATCTATGATCTGAGTCCCGACCGGGAGAAGTTCTCCAACCAAGGTCTCTACTCCCATTTGGCAGGATGCGATGCCAATGAGGTCCTGCAAATAGCATGCTATTCCATGGGCGTCTGCGCAGAGGATTTAATAAATCGCTGGGAGCAGAGTCTCAAAGCTGAATTTAATATAGTGGGTTATGTGACTGATCAGGATATAGAGAATAATAATGAGGATGGGGAAATAATACTAGAAAGTGACGTGAATAAATCGCAAACTGAAGATGATCTTGGCGAAGCATTAAAATAAAGTTTCATGTTATTTTGTTTATAATTTTTTATTAATTACATGATTTACAACCTAATTTGTTGTTTAATTTTTAAGAATATATTTTTAAAACAATTTGCATTAAAAGTTTACGAATAAATGTTGAAATTTGTGTAAAGAAAATTATAATTTATATGACAACTATATAAAGGTTGGGTTTCAGATAAGGTTTTAGGCTAACATAAAGTTCATTTTTCGCCCATTTTTAAACCTATTCCCTTGAGAAACACAATATTTTTCTTGAAGCTCGATTTTTCTAACAAATAGTTACCATTCTTTGTAGAAATTCGCTTTGGCTGAGGGGTCAAATTAATTTCCTCTCCCTTCTTTTATCGTTTGGCCGAGTCCTTGGCATTTGGCCGGAAAGTTTTTCCCGGCTTTGTCTTGGAATTTTTTTTTTTTTTGGTTTCAAGCCCTGACAGGAAAATATCGACAACGGCAAATGTCGATATCAACAAATTGTTTGTCGTGTTTTTCTTTATTTTTTTTTTTGCCTTAGCAGTTGGCGCTTTTCCTTCTGCGCTTTTGGCCCATCAAGCTGTTGACTTTGTCAAGTTGTCGCCGAATTTTCAGGGCTTCGGGTGTTTCGGATTTCCCATTGTGTATGTGTGTGTGTGTGTGTGTGGGAAAAACTTTGCGCCCAACACGCAATTGACTGAAATTGAATTGAAAGCTGAAAGCTGAAAGCCAAGAAGTGATAAAGAGGACGGTAAGGAAAGGGAGTGGAGAAGGAAGGGAATGCCATCAGGTGCTACACAGCTAATAAAATCAAAATTACTTTTTTTCGCAGAGCAAAGTTTTGCAGTCGACGTGCTTAAGGAATTTAAAAAAGTTGTCCAAAAATTGTTAAGCACACACTTCAAATTCAGCCAAATGTGCAAAAGGACAACACACACACACACACTCACATTTAAGTACCAAGAACAACAAGGAAAAAATGGGGAGTGAGTGGGATAAAGTGTTATTTGAAGTGTCGAATTTGATCAAGCGAAAAGGTGACAGAAAGGCTCAAAAGTTAACAGCAACCAAGGGCAAAGAATAACAAGTGGAAAGAGGTCCTTCAAAAGGGGGCATTGAAAAAAGGTAAAATAGCAGTGAGTTCGGCGAGGATTAAATGGAAAGGCCAAAGGAGCATTTGCATAAAACATCAAATATATTGACGTATTTCCAGAAATCTTAGTTAAAAGTAAAAAGAAATTTCAAGGATCTTGCTAATTTATTTTTAAATTCATTCAAAATATATTTATATATTATACAATATTTTCAACTATTTATATAGCATAAGTTCCTGTCCCTTCTTGACCTCTTAAGCTCATAATTTTTGCACTCCTTTAATATTATTCTCAGCTGGCCACGCCTCATGACTTTGCCATTTATGACTCTCTCCCTATAACTCAAAATTTATTACCATCTGGTTGTCATGTGCAAACGATGCTCTACCCCTATTTTTCTCAGGAACCCTCCTTCCTTCTCCATACCCCCAGTGTCATTCATTTATTTTAATGTTTTACGTGACCCATTCGAAATCGAATCGAATGACTCATTAAATGCAGAAAAGACCAAAACAATGGGAAGGGGAGGGGAGGAGAAGAAAAAACATGGGGAGGATGCGTTCGAGGTGAAAGGCAATTAACCATAAGAGCTTATGCCATCGAACGTGCCTAATTGCCAGAAAACACTACTCGAATCTGGTTTTTCGTATTTACTCAGTCAAATGATTCTGTGTGTGAGTGAGTGAGTGTGTGGCAAACAATTAGTTTTCCAATTTGGAAACCCAAAATGTTTGCAAACAACACAAATTAAATCCGCCTGAATTGCAGTCGGTGGAAAGTGGTAGTGGGAGATAGTGGCTTTGCTAGATCCTTTTTCTTTCCGGCCAAAGTTTACTTTGCTCTTTGCCAGCCACTGCTTGTGGAGTTAATTTAATTAGTTTTCATTTATCTAAAGTACACGCTTCATTACATAATTTAACAATTCATTAGACTGAGCCGGAGCGCGCTGTGGTAATTGAAAAGCGCGTCACGCTCTAGTCCCTCGATTTGCCACCCAGCACCACCCACCTTTGATCCCCGTCCCAATGAGATCCTCCTGGCTTGCCGTCGAATCCTCTGCCACCTCCCCACTTAGCAGTCTGCTTTTTATGTTCACTTTGTTATTATTGCCGCCAGACAATTGCTAATGGTCGCTGTAATTATCATTAAATGCTTCTCTTTCTTTTTTATTTCTTTGCCCCATTTCTTCTTTTCCACCTCCCAATCTTTTCTATTTTCTTTTTTTTTTATTTTATTTTCCTGGGAACAATGGTCTTGGCTCAACAGCTGCTGGCAACATTTTAATGTGTTTGTAAAAGGATTAAACTGCACTTGGCTCCTTTATTCGAATGCAGGCAGAGTGATTTGTGAGTGAATTTTAACTATTTTAATTGGAGTTATAAAAGCGAGTCTTTTTTAATATATAAATTAGGTCAATTTAATGCAGAATAAATGTATTCTTTCAGTTACATTTTTTTTTATAAAAATGCTGATTTAAAACCTTTCATTAAATATTAGTAAAAATCTTTTTTCCAGTTTCTTTTAGCCCATAGTTTTCGTCTTTATTCTGATTGTCTCACACAAAAAATCTATTCAGTAAAAGCCTTTGTAATGGGGAGGAATAACACAAAGATAAATCTTTTGCAACACATATTTTTCGACTTTTCCCTGTATGCAACGACATTTCCCACATTTTCTCATATTTTCGCTTGCAAGAGGCTTAAATTTGGGCAACTAGCATGGCGACAAGTCCAAAATGGAAGCTTGTTTTTGGGCTATAATTTCTTTTTGTTTTTTTTTTTGGAAACATTTTGATGTTTTTGCTAGGACAGAATTTGATTTACAAATGGCATTGGGCTGGCGTCCATTCCCACTCAGGCTTCGAGTGCTTTTTCGGAATTCATAAATCCATGTTACCCAAAAAACAAGGCGAAACAAAGCGAAACGAAAGCCGAACCAGTTTCGTCTCATATATCAAGCTTAATTGCAATCCAGAGCTCGGGGAATGCAATTTGGTAGCTAAAGAGTTGACCTAAAGGCATTGTCGGCCAATGTCTAGACTCGACGACCCCGCTCCGAACCCTGGATTTGCTAATAAATTTCTGGGAAAACTCGGGCCTCGGGCCTCGGGCCCATTAAAAGTGGCCACAGACTGGCTGTCTCGGGTGCGTTATGCGAGTACTTTATATTCAAAAGTGTGTAATTTGCAAAAATGTCGGCTCGAGCGGTGCCATCAGTGCTGTGAGCACTCCCTGGCGGTAGGCGGCAGGCGGCAGGCACGGAGCGGCAGCAGCTGTGTTCGTCACATTAACCTGATGCCACAGGGGAAAAAAAACAGGGGCAAAATGGTGGCCAAGTGCGCAGCAGATTACACAAAGCGAAAATTTGATGTCTTTTGATATTTTTAATATTTATTTTGCAGTATTTTATTAGTTAACAAGAAAGGAAAGCTAACTTCGGGCGGAGCCGAAGTTTATATACCCTTGCAGAATATTCTGTAAATAATATTTTCCAAATTATTATTATATCTATAGCTATATCTTATAGTCGGCCGATCCTGATAAAATTTGGTTTGTCGTAATATTTTGCCAAAAATAGCATTCTTACTAAATTTGAACTCTATAACTTTAAAATCGCCGAAGTTATAGCATTTCCGATCAGTCAGTTATATGGCAGCTATAGGATATAGTCGGCCGATCCTTATAAAATTTGGTATGTCGTATTATGTTGCCAACAATAGCATTCGTACAAAATCTGAATTCTCTAACTCTAAAAACACCGAAGTTATACCATTTCCGATCAATCAGTTATATGGCAGCTATAGGATATAGTCGGCCGATCCCGGCCGTTCCGACTTGTATACTGCGTGCAAAGAAACGAAGAGTGTGTGCAAAGTTTCAAGTCGATAGCTTTAAAACTGAGAGACTAGTTTGCGTAGAAACAGACAGACGGACAGACGGACAGACGGACAGACGGACAGACGGACATGCTTATATCAACTCAGGAGGTGATCCTGACCAAGAATATATATACTTTATAGGGTCGGAGATGTCTCCTTCAAATCAAATCAAATCAAATTTAAGCCTTGAGATTCTAAGGTTCTTTTTTAAATATATCATAATAATATTTTATTTCTCATTTTTTAATTAAAAAATCATTCATAAATTATAAGTTTTTCCTGAATTTTCTTAGTGTATATTGTGAAACCCTTAGGCACAAGGCTTTTTGTAGGTCGTCGACGTTTTCCTCCTTGTTGTTGGCTTTGTTGTCGTCGCCAGGTCGCGGTTAATTATGTTTTTTGTATGTCCTTACGCATACCAAGAGGCAAAAAGGACGACCTCGCTCGCAGTCGTCTGGCCAATGTGAGGGTGCCTGTGTGTGATTATCGTCTCGGATTTAATGCGCACTTTGATGTGAAACATTGCTAATTTGGCTTTTATGTACTTTTCTCTCACTTTTGTCGTACAATGACTACCCCAAGACGATGATGTTATTATTATTTTAAGGAAAATATCATTTTTGTCATATATATATGTCATCGAAGGTGACATTTCAGGATTTTAGTTATAAATGCTTGTATCCGAACATTTTTACTTTTTTCTATGCCTAAAATCCATATCAAATGGACTAATGCATAGCTAATTACATTATTAACTTGTGGCTTATATAAATCGGATGCAGGGTTCTTGAAGAGCTAGTCGATAAAATAAAAATCTCTGCATTGCATTGCCAGCTTTAAGTTTCAACTGTCATTTGATCTCAAAATGCTTATTTTGAATGCTATTTTTTTCATTGCACTATATCTTCAAGAATATCTGGCCATGGCAGCCACAAATGTAAGTAAAGCCAAGTATTTTAAACATCAGCAAAGCGATTCCTTCACATTTCTCAAATTAAACAAACTTGCAGGTGAATCTTAACGATATTGAAATTCGTAATATGTGTGCGAAATTCAACAATAATACAACAGATCGAAGATTCCAAAAGATAGGCAAACGGCTCTTCTACATCAATCAGTCTAAGGAACTTAATTGGTTCGCTGCACAGAATGCCTGCAGACAGATGGGCGGTGATTTGGCAACTCCGCTCGACGAGGCGGAGCGACTCGCTATTGTGGGAAAATTGAAAGGTTCCCATTACTGGGTGGGCATCAACAATTTGGCCAATGATAAACAGTACGTCTCTGTGGCGAGTGGCAGCCCGGTGACCTTTTTTAAATGGGATCGTTATCAGCCGGAGAAGATAAATGGTGGAATAGTTGAGAGCTGCATTCTCCTTCAATACAAGCTAATGCACGATTATCCGTGTTCAGATAAAATGTATTACGTTTGTCAGGCTTAAACACATGTTTTTGAAATGATTTTGATTCTTTAACAATGTTGTAAAACACAAATTAAAATTTAAAATCTCTTTGAAATGTCTAGACAAAATGTAAATGTAACGTATATAAAATAAAAATTTAATTATTAAATGAAAACAAGAAAGGAAAGCTAACTTCGGGCGGAGCCGAAGTTTATATACCCTTGCAGAATATTCTGTAAATTATATTTTCCAAATTGAATCATATGACGCTCATAAAAAAAAACCGATTAATCAGATATATGGCAGCTACAGGATATAGTGGACCGATCCTTATTCAATTTGGTAGGTCGGAGCAATCAGCCGATCTTTACGCGAAATTATTTGAAAATAGAAGTTTAAACTTTTTATTTTCAAAAACGCGAAAGTTGGGTAATTTCCGATCGTTCAGTTATATGGCAGCTATAAGATATAGTCGGCCGATCGTTATGAAATTTGGTAGGTCGGATCAACTGACCAAATATACAATATGTACGAAGTTTTTCTTTTCTATCTTCAAAAACACAAAAGATGGGCAATTTTCGATTTTTCAGTTATATTATTATATCTATAGCTACATCTTATAGTCGGCCGATCCTGATAAAATTTGGTTTGTCGTAGTAATTTGCCAAAAATAGCATTCTTACTAAATTTGAACTCTATAACTTTAAAACCGCCGAAGTTATAGCATTTCCGATCAATCAGTTATATGGCAGCTATAGGATATAGTCGGCCGATCCTTATGAAATTTGGTATGTCGTATTATGTTGCCAACAATAGCATTCGTACAAAATCTGAATTCTCTAACTTTAAAAACACCGAAGTTATACCATTTCCGATCAATCAGTTATATGCCAGCTATATGATATAGTCGGCCGATCCCGGCCGTTCCGACTTATATACTGCGTGCAAAGGAAAGAAGGGTGTGTG
>VNJQ01007851.1:0-28210 GCA_008042515.1 Drosophila truncata
TAAAGTGTACGCGAGTCGCTTCAATAAAGCGAATATGCAGCATTTATATTGGTTCTTTTTTAATGGAAAAGTTTCCTAAAATGCAAACGGCCCTGTAGAGACTATTGTTGTCGCTGGGCAAATGTTAATTTCTCGTCAATAATCTCTTGATTCGCACAACCCGCGGCCACAAATGTGTGTCTGTGTACGCCAATTACAGGGAATTGCAGCACAGCTCAAGTTATGTGATTGATTAGCGGGAAATTCGCCGGGCCGTTGTCTTAGGACTCTGTTTATTCTAACGCTTAGTTGGGCAACCCAGACAGCTTGGGCCGTGGGCGGATGGGAATACATTAGCCGGGTGTGGCGTGATATCTGTGCTCAGTTCTCAGTAGTTAGCCAATTGACCATTATTGCATTATGATATTTAAAAGCTAATTTAATTTATTTTCAACTAAGCGGTCTTGATCTTTTTGCCACACAGTTTAAATTAAGCCAAGAAATATAGAAAGGATTTTCAAGTAAAGATATTTGAATAAGCAAGCGTCAAATATGTTAAGGATAGGAGCCGTATAAAGTAGGTGCGTATTTATATTGCTGCCTCATTTGGAACTCCTCGCCCTGACCATGCACCTCAGTCAGCATATCGCGGTGCTGTTTCTTTGGCTCTGCTTTGCCCTCACCGGTGGCGGTGAGTGACGTCGTCTGTCTATTTTTATTATATATTGTACTAGCTTCCAAGCTTTTAATCTTCAATTTATGTTTATTCCTAAAGGGCGGTCCGACCGGTCCCGCCTGGAACGGGGGCAATGACGAGTCCACTGATAACATAATACTCCATGCTAATGTCAGCGGCAATATAGGTGGCAGCAAGTGGCATTTCTACTTCCCCCAGTGAAAGGCGTGACCTACGATTTGCATTATCCAGTAACTCTATGAAAAACACCGCAATTACTTCGCTTTCAATTAGTTTTCTAAGAACTGACTCACGACTTTACTCCTGTCATTGTCATACTCTAACAAATGTGCATACATATATCACACCGAAGTAAATATGATTTAAAGCCCAATAAATACTAGAAACAAAATGTTCGCAGACTAAAAATAGATTTTTGTTTTAATTTTCTGTTTACCCTAAACAAGCTTACAAAAATAAGATCAAGAATCAAGATCTTAGTTTTAACTATTAGCTATTATTGTATTTTTAGGTATATTAGCTTACTATACTAATGGCTAAGTTTTTAATACATAAGCTTTATAATAATTAAAATGTTTCTAAGGCTCTGCTTTCTTGTTTTATTGATACGAAAGTTGTAAATACAAATTGTCATTTACAGTATAGCCGCAGAAAGGGGTGATCAGTAGAACAAACCTTCCATAAATCTAATATAGGCCATTGTCTTACAGTATTTTAAGTTCAATAATTAAGTAAAAACTTCCGTAATAGACACTTCATTAAACTCTAAAAGAACACTTTTCTTTTAACATTTTGTTTAAGTTTGAGAGGTAAAAATGGTCTCTTTTGATGAAATAAATTTGATTCAGGGGCTTTCAATACTATGAACAAGTGCTAATTTTTACTGCTGATATTATTTATGGCAGAATGGGACACTATATCTAATAGTTAGCATAGTAAAGTGAGAACTATGTCTTTTTTGATAATTAATAGAAGCATGTTCTTTGAAGTGCACTTCAAGAAAGTTTGAACAAAAGATCTTTGTCGTTAAGATGATCACGAATCAGGCACCAACCTCAGCCATAAAAATCCAAAACAAAGATCATTCTTGAAGTCATCAACCAGACAGAATCACCAAGGAAATCAATAAATAAAAGTCATCCGCATCGGCATGTGGGCTTTGTGTTTGTAGTCCTCAAGTGGCGATTGTTCCCGAAAGTTGTGTTGATTTTGCTTACACTTTAAATCTGAAATTTCCAAAATCCAATCCAAAAGACTCGTAAAAATGTTGTTTCGGAAACGTAATTTCAACAATCAGGACGTCTGCGTCGATAATGACAGGAGATCTTGCCCTTCAAGGTATATTATAATCTAGTATCTATGCACTGTTTTCTGAGACTGATTGCCATGGGCGTCACAGCTTCATTGATAAGGCGAAATACCCGTTTTGTGGTATTGAGCTGGGAATTTCTCAGACTCGCCATATGCGACGTCAAAACAAAAGTCGGCGGCACGTGCTATAGTATATGAATATTTTGCAGTACAGTGTGAAAACATTGCAGTCCGCCCATCTGTCCGGTTTATGGCCAACGTGCATAACACTGGTACTAACTTAAAAGCGACATATATCGCGTTGACACGCTGTGCTCTCTCGATTAGCAAAAATCAACAAATATTGGGAGTAGCTTGGAGAATTGGTGACTCAATGCCTTCGCTCGACCGCAAGTAAACAAAACAAACTCGTCGCTGGCAATTCCCCGACAATTGCACCGCTGCTGACCTCCTCCCCTGTCTTATCGGCCAGTGTGGGAGAGGATCGCCGCAGAGCAGCTGAGCACCAAGCTTGTAGAATATATAGAACGACGTGATGATCCGATCTTGCCTGCACTCGTATAAATAGCGGATACTTGACTTGGCACCCGTATAGTCAATGCGAAATGGGCTCGAACACTGGTAGTTGGATCTTACTGGGCCTGGTGGCTGTCGTCGCCTCTCTGGCTAGCGGTAAATATATATAAATATATATGGAAAAAAAATAAAAATGGAAATTCCAACAGAAAATAGTTGTATTATCATTTGAGATTAATCCTCTGAAATATAAATTATATCCATGGCATAATTCCATTTCCAGCTGCAAATATACAACGAAGCGATGGCCAATCGATTTACCAAAACAATGGAAACACTTTTCTGTCCAATGATGCTGGGCAAATCATTCGAAGAGCCGATGGAAAAACCGTCCTGATAGGTTCTGATGGCAGCCAGATTGTCACAAGCGACGAAGACGACTCTGGGGACGATAGTTCCAGCCGTGGAAATCACAACAGCAACAGCATCATCATCGGTGGTGGACATAACTTGATCTCTGGCAGTGGCAATGATGGAAGTTATATCAACAGCAATGGACATAGTATACGGGTCATAAATGGAGCTCTTGAGCTCACAGAAAACGGACAAGTCTACACCTTCCGACCCAAGGAAAGGAGCGTTACTGAAAAGGAAACCGTGACTATCAATGGCCAGCCAGCCCAGGTTGAGTACTCCAATGGAGATGTAATTGTCGAGCTGGCCGATCACACGGTGGTCGCCAAAGTGGGCGATGGTATCTTCTCGGGCGATCGGAACTCCTTCGATAATCGCCACAACATTTCCCACAACATTCAGAAAGAGGTGCAAGCTAATTTACAGAAGATGAGGGAAGAACTCAAAAACACTTTTGACCACCTCTTTGACTAAGCGGTACATGTAACAAAGTGTACAAGAGTCGCTTCAATAAAGCGAATTTGCAGAATTTACATTGTTTTTTTTAATGAACATTTTAGCATTTTCCTGAAATGCATAAGTCCCTGAGAAGCTATTGTTGTCGCTGGGCAAATGCTAATTTCTCCTCAATAATCTCTTGATTCGCACAACCCGCGGCCACAAATGTGTGTCTGTGTACGCCAATTACAGGGAAATGCCGCACAGCTCAAGTTATGTGATTGATTAGCGGGAAATTCGCCGGACCGTTGTCTTAGGACGCTGTTAATTCTAACGCTTAGTTGGGCAGCCCAGACAGCTTGGGCCGTGGGCGGATGGGAATACATTAGCCGGGTGTGGCGTAATATCTGTGCTCAGTTCTCAGTAGTTAGCCAATTGACCCTGCATTGTGGGGTGCCAGGCCTGTTATGATATTTAAAAGCTAATTTAATTTATTTTCAACGAAGCAGCCTTGATCTTTCACCCACACAGTTTAGATTAAGCTGAATTGCCAAGAAATATTGAAGACCCTGACCCTGACTGATAAACTCACAGCAACCTGCCTTTTATTTATCTTAATTAAATATTTCTTAAAAAAATACCAAATAAACTTGACAGTTGTTACTATCACATTTCAGGTTAATTTTCAGATTTTCGCTTTTAATGGCAACATGTGTCGAAGACAAGAAATTTATCAATGAGAAGAAACCTGCAGAAATTAGCTTTTCTGTGACCAAACAGCAGGTGAGCTCCTGGCGAGCCAATTTCTACGCTTCTCCTCATAATCGCCTGGCCCAAAATGTGTGCTCAGCCCGCGATCCCATGCAAGTGGCCCTCAACTCTTCGGTGGTACAGAACTCCTTAGGATCGGGTGTGACGATATGGCACACTGTAACCACGCCTGGAAAAGCAACCACCGGCGGTCCTGGGTGGATTTGCACTGGCTTGGACATGCTGCGTTTGGGAATGGATAAACAGATTCCCCTGCCCGTGGACTTTGAGTTTTCCGCCGGTCACTTGTTCTTTTACCACAAGCTGGAGCGATGCAACTACTTCCTGAGGAAAGTCTGTGAGCTGCTGGAGAATGCCGAACCTCTGGACGGACCCTTATTCCGTCACCTGATGAAGAACGCATTGCCAGACGGCGGGAACTTTCACATGTTCATGAACCTGGTCAAGAAATACGGCGTTATGCCTCGGTCATGTTACCTATACAACGTCAGTTCGGTAGCCAAACTCAACAGGATACTGAGAAGCAAGGTGTGTCTGCTAGGAATACTTGTGCATTAATATAACATTTTCCCCAAGTCTTAATATTACGAATAAGCTTGATTTTCCCTCAGCTTCATGAGTATGCCAGCCGGCTTCACAGCCAGTTCACTCTCGACAGTGACAGCAAAAACCTAGGAGAAATTATTGACGGCATGCTCCCAAATCTCTACCACGTGCTCGTCATCTGCCTGGGGGAGCCGCCTGTGGAGTTTACCTGGGAGTTCATTGATCAAAAGAAACGCTACCAATGCCTGAGGGACCTAAATTCAGTTCATTTATATGAAGTTATTGTGGGATCCACCTTTAAATTGGACTCCTGCGTTTCCTTGGCTCACGATCCACGAGTGACCTCCAGCTATAACTCTAACTACGAAGTTGCCTACAGTTCCAACATGGTTGAGGCCAGGGATCACATCTACAACAATCAACCCATGGAGGTGATAATGAAGATCATAGAGGATGCTCTGACCGACGGAAGTTCAGTGTGGCTGGGCTGTGACCTTCGCCATCGGTTCAAGGCCAAGCCCTTGGCCTTGAGGCTAAAAACCTATATGTTCGATATGATCTTTGGCATTGATGTGGGCAACACCCTGACGAAGGCAGAGAGACTTATCTACAAGGATTCACGGCAGGATTCGACGTTACTTCTCACGGGGGTAGGATTGGATTCTTCGGATCAGTCAGTGAAATTTAGCACCATTACGGCAACGGCTTTCGGCAAGGATGTGACAGCGAAAAACAAGACTTTTACTATAGACGCAGACTGGCTGAGGGAATATGCCTTCGAGATTGTGGTTAACGAGAAATTTATTCCTCAGGATGTTCTGGATGCAGTTAAAGTTCCAGACGTTACATCGCTTCCTCCTTGGGATCCCATGGGTGCCTTGTATTCGTAAATCGAGTATTTTGTAATTAGAATCATTCAAGAAATAATCTAAAAGGTCTACTTTAAGTAGGCAATGGTCTCAGCTGAATGCAGGATACATTCTTAACATCCAAAGTGAAATACAAATTCTACTTCGACTGAAAAATCTAGCAATTATGTTTTAATTTTTGACTTATTTGCAAGAAATAGTAAAAAAAAACTCTTTGACAGATGAAAAGCTATTTCCATCCAGTACTTAAAGTGGCTCAAATCGAAGTGTCCTGCCTTGTATAAAATTATTTAAAAATCCCCCAACGTTTGCCGCCTTTGAGGCTGTTCTTGTCATCGTCACCGAGGCGCGACCTTCACTAAGTTTTTCGGGAATCGGTCCTACGTGCCCGGCATGCCTAATTAGGCATTAGAGAGTTGCCAGGGAGTAGCCAGCAAGACGGCAACTGTTTTCGTCTTAAGGGATTTGCGCTAAGGAATTTGACTTTGCGAATAATAAAAACAACAGAATTTATCTTCGACTTTAAGACTTTATTTTATTTTATTAAATTTCTAACGATGTTACATGTTGAAAATGTTCTAGCTATTCGATAAGTGAGTCTTGTTTTACTTACGTTTCTTAAGGTTGCTCCATCTACATTTTTCATGTAAAGAATTCATAATTAAAAGAACAGTTTTACTAAACTTTAAGTCAAGTCATATTTATTTATAAAAATGTTCTACAAATACTTCTTAAAGATTCAGCTACCAATATTTGCCAGATCTGCCCTCGTTGTAGTACGGATAGGGCGCAGCGTAGCCGGGATAGGCTCCTGGATACTGTCCGGGATACGCTCGTGGGCTCACAATAATGGGCTGCACCACCACGGGCCTCGGTAGCAGGAGTTTGCTCAGAAGATGACGAGGCCGGCGAATGCTGTTAGAGCTCTCGTCTGCTGATGGCGATGCATCCGCTGATCCCTCATCTGCCGGACTGGCCAGTGCAAGAGCATGCTGGCCACCAGTTGGCACAGCAGCATCTGCATCGTGGTTATCAGGAAATGCCACCACCATCGCAATGGTGAGGATGCACATCAGAAGAATGGCTACGAATTTCATCTCAAGGCGGGTGATACGATGTGTTGTTAATTTCGAACTGATTTGTTTGCAGAACTGGCTCGGCTTTATATAGGCAGCACAGGTAGTCGAAAGCAACCTTTCTACCTGTCCTGTCTGAGGATTATGACCCTTCATTCCCCCAACAGCTGCAACAGGTAATCCTGCTAAAATTTCCCAGAACTATTAAGAGCCTTTCAGGTTTTCCGGCTTAAGAAGATCTGTGGGTTTTATGATTTTTGGAATGCTTGAAACGAGTTTTATTAGCTTCGATGTGGTTCCCATTTACATGCACAAACGCCCAACTTTATGCTATACATTCAACATTTTGTTTCTTTAAATAAGGAATTGCGGAGGTGGTGGAATACCATCCGGGGGAGGAGGCAGGCCAGGTGGAGCCTGGCGACGTTGCTGTTGGGAAAAGAAAATCAATTCCAAGGTTAGTAATTAGTTATTACTATTAAGAAGTGGACTTACCCTGAATTGTTTGGGTGGCGGCGGCGGCTCATTGGCCACCAGGTTTGCATCCAAGGCATTACGACGAGCCTGGAGAAGGAATAAATCAAAAATGTAAGTAAGTCAAATAATTATACATTTTTAAACTAAATTTAAAACCCAAAATTAAAAACTTCCTGTATTAAAATCCAAACTAGGAACCTTTTTTCACATCCTTACTGGCAGCTCAGAGGTGACTTCATTCTGGGGAAATGGGATATTGCCCAGGAGTAGGCACTTAACAAACCGTTGAGTTAACAGGGCCAAATTGTGAAGGCGCCGCCAGTGCTTCGCCTCCTCTGGATCGAGCTGCTTCATCTGCTCTGGCGCCTTATGGTTTTTAGAACCAAGAAATCTTAGGATTCATTGGCCTTCTGGCTTAACCCTTTGCACTCACCCGCTTAAACAGTCCCACGAACTTGGGTTCCTGCAAGAAGGAGAAGAAGGAAACACAGGTTAAACCCGATGAGGGGTCACAACAAAACCACCGGATCTCACCTCCACTCCGTTTGTGGTGCCCCCGCCGCGTCCATCGACTCCGAAGAGGGTCAGAGCCACAACGTAAATAACCAAAACAAGGCAAAATAGCTTCATTTCCGAGCTGTCACGTTCTTACGGCTCACTAAAATGCTGAATGGTGGAAATGCCCCGGACAATTCGCTCCGCTGATGCTGTACGGTTCGGTGGCACTGCGACTTCTTTATATACCCGATAATTCCGCCCGGGGGATTGCATTTAATTGGCTTGTTGGGGGCGTTATCCGGAATCTTGTAAAGTTGCGGCCGATACATGGCCGGCGATAAGCAAAACATGTTAATTGGATATACAATCGTCATATTTTACAGATGTATCTTTCAGATATCACGGAAAAACACAATGTGGCAGCATCGAATAATATAAAATTATGGCATGATCGGATGATTCTACTGCGATACAGAGAGAGTATAGCTTACCTTAAATTGGTCAATTTTTTTGTGGTGATTGTAAATGAAACCCATTTACGATTCGGCATTTTATTAATAACTATTATTAAGAGTTTTTTGTAATTAATTAATAATTGAAAACAGGAAGACTGTACTAAAAACCCTTTAGGTTTACACAAAGACCAATCGTTAGAGAAGAAATTATTATAATAATTATAGAAGAGCAGAAGTGAAGACTTAAAGGATTTAGAATTGTTTTCCTGTAAAAGTAAAATATAAAATCATGTAAGATATATCGAGGTTTTCGGCTGATAAATATTTGATTTACTTAATTATCTTTTAAAAAGTTTTATGTCATCAAAATAATTATTTTACATATCTTAACAAGCCTATTATCGATATTCAGAGTGTTATTGATATTTGTATTAATATTCTTAAGATAAATAAACTCATTTATATTCCGTTTAAGTAATTTTAATATTTTTAAATATTATATAAATAAATATAAATTGTTTTTGAAAAGTTTTACTCATTTTTGCAAGTGCAACAATTAGATTGCATGCAGCAAAGGTGTCGCAGCGAATTCGCTTTTCAAGTGCAATCTCCGTGTTTCGTTGCCGTTACCTTTATTTTCACCGTTGCCGTTAAAACGTTACGCAACAATCTGCTTCCTCTTCTGCATCCCATCCGGCGTCCTTCGCTGTCCCCACCAACGGAAGACAAATGATTCTGCGACTCGCGCTATTTTTCATTATTTCCGCTTGTAAACGCCACAATGCGTCCACGTTTGCTAAGCTTTGCATAATTCCGAATTATAACGCGCTTTGATGTCGCCGCGAAAGGATCTCTCCCTGTCTCTTTCTCTCTCTCTCTCTCTTTCTTTCTCCCTCTCTTTGGGTCCCTTCAAGTCAAATAGAAGTGCAAGCGACAACGGGAAACTGTCAAAAAGGAGAAGAGAAGGTGGAGTGGGCAAAAGGAAAAAGGGAAAACGGGGAAAGAAAAGTACAAAAATAAATAAGCGCACTTTTTTCTCATTTCCGTTGCTTACTTTGACGTGTTTAGTTTTTGATGTGCACACACTCGCACACACCCAGGACGAAGGAGAGAGAGCCAGGCGAATGATTAAATTCGCCGCCAACATGGACAACGCCTGCTCCTGTTCCCTTCTTCGGGATATCCTTGCTCTCCACTTTCCAGTCTCCATCTCAACTCTGATTCTCTCTCTCTCTGTCTCTTTCTCTGTCGCCGGCGCTTCCTCTCTTTGTCTCTGTGGAAACTTTTCTCATTAGAAAACTTTTACTATTTCCGCTACTCAACGCCAAACGCAAACAACAAACGACAAAAATACGAAAAACATAAAAAAGTGCCACGCTCGAGAGACCGAAATGCGTAAATGTGTTGTAAATAAAATGTTTGATGCGCCTAAAGCTCCCAAAAATGTATGTAGGACTTTGGCAAGTGCAATTGAAATACAGTGGAGTTTGAGATAAGGCAACCGGAAGTGATCTCGAAATACATACATATCTGTGATGCCTAGAACATTTTAAGTTCGAAATAGAAGTGAATATAAAAATATTCGAATATCGAATTAAATGGACAAAAGATCGTGCTGGATATTAAATCAAAATATCAAAATGTTTGCAAGTTTTAAGTATCGAAATAACTTAGCGATATTATTATCGATATTATCGAAATTTTAAAGCTAAGCAATCTATTATCATTAAATAGATATTTACAGATATTTTATATTATATGTTACTACTATCCAAAATGGAAAAGGCGTTCAAAAGTATTCAAGAGTAATGAGAAATAAGTGTAATTGTTTACAATACAACAATTCTTAAACCAATGTTCCACAAGTAAAAAACTATTGAGCTTTGAAGTGCTGCTGGAGTGGAGGCACCTAAAATTTCACTTTATTCAATTTGCAAGCCAAGCTGAAAACGCTGCTTGAAAATCAATAAATCAGTTTGCTCGGCAGCTTACCTCAGTTTCAATTCAATCAGATTTTGTTATTTGATTTTACCTTTGCCTCCGCCTCCACCTCCGCCTGCGGCATACCCCCGCCACTCCTCTTGCCCTACGTCCGTCTGCTCTTCCTTCTTCCGGTTTCCTGTGCTTGCAGCGCATTTCCTTCAAGTACTTCGCATTTGCTCTAATTTGATTTTGAGCGGCAGGCAGCTTCTTCTGCTATTGCCACTGCCAGGCTGCTGTCAACTGTCATCGCGAATTTGAAATGTTCGCCCGTTTTGAGTTGCAAATATTGATTTCCAAGCGAGTTTACCAGCTAAGCAGGAAGCGAGTGGCAGTAGTCGAAATTCAACTAACTACAGCTACTAGCTAAAGTATACAAAATGCATCTAAATGTCTTATATATAAAGATGATTGTGAAGTATAAACTTTGCTTTTATTTGTATGAATTTACCAAGGGTACTTATAATTTAAATAATATTTTTTTAAGAAACTACATGCATAAATAAAATATATACAACTGTAGTACCGATATCGCTATTTAAGATGGGAAATCACTTAAGCTAAAAGTTTACCTAATTAAAAATATAATATTATAAGTATTACAAATAGAAATCCAAGGAGAATCAAACCTTTAGTTTTTCCAAGTTTTAAATATATAATTTATTAGTTATATTTATATTTTACCTAGGCGCTATGCTTTATCAGTTATTATATTTAATAAAGAGCTAATTGTGTTTTCTCTTACAGTTTAATGTAATTAAGGAGCAAGTATTTAAGGCATCATGTTAAGATAGACTGCTAAAAATCATCACACCACAATCATAAAGACTAAATATACCAAAAAAATGATAACGCAATCGGCTTGATAAGAAAATCTTTACTATCTCTAATGCAATTACAATAAATTCACTTCGATAGCTTAGAAATGATTACAGCCAGCATCATCTACTATTCTACTATTTCTTGTATATTTCCGCATTCTTGTAACTGCAATGTCAATGGTAGATATATTCAAATATTTAATAACATAATTTTTCAAGGCTTAATACATTTAATAACATGGAGTCTGCTGTGTATAATTTATTTTTGAGACTAAATAGTATGAAGAAACAAGTACGAGATATGGCCAACCGATTTTCTTACCAGTATCAAAATCTGATTGAAAAAGCCTTTGGCACGTAGAATGTGAAAAAGAGTTGGAAAGAAACCGATTTCTGGACAATTCAAGTGTTGAAGGATGCTCTACAGAATTTGATCAATATAATTCTGATTTACAATTACCACAGGATAATTTAGGCAATTTTAAAAGGATTGAAGATCATTTGAACTATATACAAAGAAAAGAAAATGGCTGGTATTGAGCAAGAGATAAATGTAGACTCATGAATACCATCCTTGTTGATCTTCAAAATGTGGAAGAGTGGCGCACCATTAAAGAATACTTAAGTCCCTTAGAAACTATTGGGTTAACCGATCAATCTAAAGTTTAGATTCTAAACTGTATCGAACTGTCAGAGTGTGTCCAACTATAAAATCTTTCTAATAATAATAATAATAAACTTCAATTGACCATTAGTAATCAATTAGTTCGAATTGAAAGCCCAAATTGCAATGAATAGTTTGTATAAACGCTGCAAAAAACGGCCCACTAGCTTTACATTCATTGCAATTTACCATTACCACTTTAATGGCATTAATGGGAATGAAAAATTCAATTACCACCCCGGGCCATTAGTAGCCCATAGAT
The DNA here is from genome assembly GCA_008042515.1 of Drosophila truncata. Classification (NCBI taxonomy): domain Eukaryota; kingdom Metazoa; phylum Arthropoda; class Insecta; order Diptera; family Drosophilidae; genus Drosophila; species Drosophila truncata. The sequence goes on from VNJQ01007851.1 coordinate 11,775, forward strand.
TTGAAGCTGCCATTTAATGCGCCATAAGTAGCCAGTGAAATTAATGCCCGACTGCCCCAATTGACAAAGTGCCGGGCCCAGGCCGAGCCATTGCGCTAATGCAAAACATAAACCAGGCAGTCCAGTAGTCCAGGCAGCAGGCAGCAGGCAGAAGGCAGCCGGCAAACCCGGTGAAATGTGTTTTAGTTTTCGATGCATATTCCGCCCAGATACCCAGATAGCCAGATACCCTCTCCCGGGGTAATAAGTTCAATAGCGCCATTTCAACTCCGGGAATGCTGCATCACGTCGCCGGCAAACGAGGGCATCACGAACCGGATAATGATCAACGAACTGTATACGTTTCCGCAATCGTAGTCAAATCGACAAACATGCACACAGAGTGCAGCGGCTGGCTCGACAGCTCCTCGGTGGAGCTTCTACAGCTCCTTCAGTTCCTCCAGCTTCCTCCAGTCTCCTCCAGCTCCAGCGACTCCTTACTGGCTGCCGCAGATCCCTACAGCTCCCACTGCTCCTTGCCGCTGTCACGGGGGACTACTCCGCATCGGAATGGCATCGAAGGCCAGGGGGAGCTTTAGAGATGTAGCCCAAGCAGCTTATGCCGCTTCGCTGGGCGACGCTAGTGCCAACAACCACACTGACTGAAAAATCGACCTCAAACGGGCTAATAAAATAGCTGATAAAGCAATAAATCCAGTTTGGGAAAAATATATATTCTTCGAAGTATAAAAACTATCTTAAAAATATACAAAAAACAGAAATTTGTAGAATTAAAATTTAGAGAAATCTAGAAACAATTTCTAAATTTCAGTTAAGTTATTGTTATTGTTTATATATATTTCTTATAAAAATATTAAAAGAAATAATTATACAAACCAACTCTTATATTGTAATTTTAATTTCCTTAAATTATTCTAATAGTAAAATTGTTTTACCTCAACTTTAGATGGATTTCTGTCAGTGTTTTGGGTATCAAACGGAGGGGTTTTCTAGGAGTTGTGCCCCTCTGCGCCGGAATATTTTGCATTATTGATAAACTGCTTTTCCCGTAGTCGTCATCGTTGTCGCTGTCGGAGCAAGAAATAAAGCAGCGGCAAAGAATATTTATGACACCGCCATGCACCAGCAAACACTGTAAAAAAATATACATGCATATGTACGAGAATTCGCATTGGAAGCCACCGGAGCGGACAGACAGCTCAGCACGCCCCGAAGCCCGGAACGTGTCGGGCATTAAGCGTCGGAACGTGTGTAACAGGCTTCCTTAGGAGCACCTAGCCATGACACATTCTCACGGCTTTCTATGGGAAAAGAATGACCCAAGCGGATGTTTTGGCGAAGCAAGTCAAAGGGTTTGGAAAACGTATGCAAAATTGTTCATCATTGGGTCATTTAGCAATTGTTTTCCTGTATATAAGGACATGGTTTTGAATGATTGTATTTTTTAAGTGGATTGTTAAAAAATTAGTATTTTCGGCTGCATTTTTTTGACAATTTCTGGCCTTCCTGACGTGCAAATGGAATGCTGCAAAGACGACGAAAAGGCGCCAATGAAGCGTTTAACGGCTGCTCTGCAATGTTCGGGAAGACTGAGACTCATAAGGGTCCTGGCGCAGAGAAGGGAGAAGGGTATAGGGTGCTGTGGGAAAAGCATTTGCCAGACCAATTTAGCGTGGCTCCAAACTCTCAACTCGGCGCACAGTGAGTGCAAAAAATGTGCGCTCGTTGCGTTGTAATTGCATTTGCCATAGCTTTGTTGTTGCTCACAAAAAAGGCACCGCAGAAGCGGTGGAAGCAGGAGAGGAAGGAGTGCTGGCAGAGGCTGTAGCAGGAGCCAGAGCGAGAAAAAGTTAACGAACAGGCACAAAGAGCGCCCAGGACAACGGAGGACACGCCATGTATGTACGCAGAGGGCGTGGTCGCTGGGCAGTGCGTCTCTGTCTGGTAACGCACACATCACGTAGCGAAGTTGCCGCAACTAAAACTTCATCAATTTGCCTTGTGAATCCTTGGCAACTTTTTGCCAACCCGTCGCCTGCCGTGTGTGAGTGCGGTGTGCAAGTGTGCCGAGGGTGTGTATGTGGCGGCTGACTGTAAGTATGTTCTGACAGCAGCGGTTAAAATAATAATAATAATAATTAAACCGATGTCTTAAGGACTTTCCATGTAACACGAAGAGTTTTAATAATTTTTAACCAGAGGATTATATGTTAATAGGGTTTGTTCTATTTGTATTATGTCACATTTGATGGAATATTACTATTTTTCCGCTACTTACTTACTACTTATTACCGCTGAAAAACTTAAAGGTCCTTTGGAAATACAGTTTCACCTTTTTCACACTTATTGTTCGTTACAATAAATTTAAGACATCCTTTTTATAGTTTAGATTTTATAAAGGTAAATTGAGAAAATAATACAATGTTATAAGGATTTAAGTATAAGGAATATAAATTAAAAAGAAGCATGAAAACTATTTTAAACTACTTAGAAACATGCCAAAAAGTATGCTATAAAATTGTCACGCTTCAAAAACTCTTCAAAATGGTTTTTAAAAGAACCGAATTTTAATTTAAAAATAAATATTTTATATATATAAATAAAAATAAATAATATACACAAAATATATAATTAGGATAATTATTTAATTATGTAATTTTCCCCCCTTTAAAATCTTTCGAGTTCTATTTTCATGAACTCGCCTATTCGGGCGACTACGTGCATTCTGGCCAGTGCATAAAGCAAATTATATCGGTTGGTTTGAGAGCGAGCTTTATTTTACGCAATTTTCAGACCATCGCATTGCAGGGCCCTGCGCTCCATTTGGCCATTAATGCCTTGCGTTTTATTTATGATTAATTACAGCGTTTAAAAGTGCATAAATTTGCATTGGATAAAAGTGTTTTTACTAGCGAAAATAATTAAATACGTCACGGCCACAATGGAATCCGGCAAAGGACGAAGGACGATGGACGGCGAACGATGAACGAGTCGGCGAGTGCATGAAATATGAATTTGCATTAAAGCATTTCCATTTCTTTGATTTAAATATCAATTGACTCGATTACATTTATGCTGCTGTACATTAAAAAAATATGCATAAATATGCTGGAAAGATTTTCATTTAATGAGGAAAAATTAATTATTTGGAGCTGCAGAAGATTTCTTTCTCATCGAGTTACTAATAAAGCATGACAAGCATTTCTTAAAGAGAGAAACTTTTAGTCTTCGATTAGCTTATTGCCCAGTTTGAGTTATTCAAAAATAACAATAAAATCATCCGATAAGAAGCTATGAGATTATGAATCAATTTAAAAGCCAAACAATACGAGTAATCTTTGTAAACAAAGACAAAATACGAGCTTAAATAATCTTTAATCTTTAATCTTTAATCTAGCTTTATAATCTTTATTGGTTTATTGCTCAAAAAAATTAAATATTTTATTTTATTTGTCAAAAAACTCAGTCTATTGATTGTCATAACTCTCCACCACATACGCCCCGTCGTCCTGGCGATAACGCAGTCCATTATAAACTACGTAGGTCCAGAAATACAAAGTATCTCCGAGCTCCAGCTTCGTCTCGCGGTCTCGGAAGGTCCATCGTCCGCGCTTGGTACTCGGTATATCCCTCGCCCATCGCCCTGCCTCCAGGCCGTCGAACTCCTCGTTCAGCTTGCCGTGAAAAGCGAACAGTGAAATGCCCGGCTGATGCGGTATGGAGACCTCGAATCCCTTGGGATGGAACACGCGCACCCGGGCCTCAGGTGCCTCGTAGGCGCCACCAAAACAAATCGCACTCGCCAGAAGCAGCAGGCACAGCGGAAGTCGAGCCATCACGAAGCGGAATGGAACGTGTTTCCCGTTTGGTTCCTCGGATAGAACTGAAACTGATGAGCGGAGATGGTTCCGTCACAGAGCTTATCAAACCTAACAGAGGAGAGATTAAAAAAGCTTGGAATATACGAACTTTGTGAAGAAACTCTGTAAGAAAAATTAAATCTTTTTAAAACAGTTAAAACAGACATTTAATTTAAATTTAAAATTTTTACGTTTAGAGGGTTGTCAACTTCTTAAACATTCTTCTCAGCCTCCAGTTTCATCTCTCTGAAACAATTGAAAATTCCAAAGGTATATTCACACAGATCCTTCTCATCTTCATATTTGAAGCGACATGAGGCCAAGTCGCGAGCCCACCAATTCTTGTCCAGAGCTCCTGATTGTAAATACTTGTCCATCTGCAGCTGTCCAAGTTTATTTATCAAACCCAAGTCTATCAGTATGCAGGTCATTTTGCACTTGTAGCTACGCTCAATGAGGGACAGATCATGATTATCCGGCCAGTTTTCCAGGGCAGTGACGGCTTCGGCTTCAGACAATTCTTTTTGGCTTATACAAGGATTATATACCACAGAATGTGCCTATAAATATTGCAAAAAAATAAGATACTAAACTGAGAAAGTAGGTTTAATAATATAACTTCACCTGAACTGAAGAGCACAGAATAATAACGAAGAGATAAAGAGTTAGTTGGTCCACCATCGTTTCTATAATGAAGCTGAAGTCAACTGTACCCGCATGCTTATAGCAAAGCCAATTAAAAGCAATTAAATTTATTGAATTAAGTGATTTGAGATTACAGCAATTGAATTATAAAATGTATTTGTTTTGCAAAAATGTAGTTTTAAATTGTGGCTAGTTTCTCCAGTCTGAGGCAGTGAAACAAACCAAAAGTGCGCTCACATAAATCGTTCTCATTTCTATACTGGAAAAGACAGCGATTAAGAGTCGGTGCAAATGCATATTCATCAATAATCCCTGAATCAAAGTATTTATCCAGGCGAACATTTGCAAAAGAATCTATAATACCGAAGTACCAGAGAATGCAAGACACATAGCACTTGTGGGTTCTATTAACGCTGGCCACTTGCAGATTCCTGGGCCAATTCTCCATCACAGCATTGGCTTCTTCTTCTTTTATTGAGTAATTATCGCCACAAGGATCAAAAAAACCAAAGGCAAGCTATTGAAGAAGGTGTGTTTTGTATATATAATTGTAAGATTGGAAGAAAAACTTACTTGTATTACTCCAAACAGGAAGAGTAACCCAAAAATATTTGGGACCAGTTGTACGGACATTATTCCTCACAACAAACTAACAAGGGAGGCTAGACTATAAACTCTACAGTTATATATTACTTTTAACCAAATTGTCGTAACAAATAAATAAATAAAAAGAATTTAATTATTGCATTTACTTCCAATTATATATTTTCAATTGAAAGTAATTGGATAGTTATTAAAAACCAAACGAGAACAAAATTAGTTTTAATTAGAATTGTATTTGAATTGCGTTTAATGAAGGCTTCTCATTATGAAAGTCTGAAAGATATAGATCGGCGTTGGACACAATATAGAACAGAAATTATATTCTTGTGTGTCGTCCGTAAAACATTATTTGCTTTTGCAACCTAGAGACAGCAACGTAGTTAGATTTTGCTTCAGAAATAAACAGTTCTTTCTAGAAACTTCCGTTTTATTAAGATTCAAGAAAATGCAATCCATTCCATTCAAAGCCAGACCTATTCCGGGTGATACTGCCCATCGTCCACATCCCCATGCTCGGACTGAGCGGCCAGTGCCAGACGCTGTGCCTCCTGCTGACGGCCTATGGCCGCATGCTCCGCTGCGATCCGCTCGAAAGCGCTCAGATGCTTCTGGGTGGCATGTGCAACAGCGGCGCTGGCATGCGGAGCGGCAGCCAGTGACTGTGGGTGGGTGTACAGAGAAACAATGCATCATTACAAACTATTGGGGCCACACCTGCTGTCAGGTGAATACTCACCGCTTGGCCGGGCGTCTGACTCGCATGCTCTTGCGCAATGCGGTTGTAAGCCTCGAAGTGCCTCCGCTTGGCTGCTTGAACAGCGGCGCTGTCCTCCAGTTTGTGGCTTAGCTGCGGGTGGAAACCATGCTCGTCGGCCACATACTGAACGGTGCGCACTTGGTTCTTGGGATCCACATAGGAGAAGGCCCCACGGATGACGCCGGAGCCATCGGATACCTCAGTGTGCTGGCGATCCACATGGCCGGGAGCTCGACCAGCCTGGTAGCTGAACACATACGGGCTAGCCGGGACCTTGGGCTCCGGGGTGACCAGATGAGACACATCCGCCCTGGAGACGCCGAGCAGGCAAACGACCTTGAAACACAAACAGGAAGAGTCAGAGTTGAGTAACGTCGCTGCTGGCTGGGGCTCTGAGGCAATAGCTCACTTACAAAAACTATAAACTGCTTCATTGCTGGTTGATTTGGCCCCTCTCGAGTCGAGGTGCGATTGGTAACTGGCGGAGACTTTGCCAACCGCTCGCTATTCGCAGTTCGTGAGAGCCAAAAACTGGTCTTTGGCCCGCCGAGATGCGCATTTTATATGCGACTACCTTCGGCTGTGCCAGCCACGATCCCAAAACTTGTTTTTTACATTTTGCATTCATAAACAAGGTAATTTGGCATTAAAATTGAATTAACAAATTGTTTTTCGATAAGTAACATTTTATGTTAGGGATTAGTCACTTGAACTTGAGAATTAGCAAGTTTTTAGCACTAAGAAAAGTTCATTTACAGCGGAGGGAAAGCTTAAGTCTAAGGTTACTATTTATAGGAACTAAATAAGTAATAACTTAAGCATATTTAGTGAAGTCCGGTCTATTCTTTTAATTAATTAGTTGGGAAAACTAAGCTAATCCAGATCTTTCAATGTCTGAGCCACCCAGTCCCCGTATTCGGAGACTTTTGTGTAAACTCCCGGATAGAAGGCATTGGCGCAACCAAAGCCCCAGGACACAATTCCGTAGAGCTTCATGCGTCCCTCAATGGAGGTTACCATTGGTCCGCCAGAATCTCCCTGGCAGCTGTCTTTGCCTCCAAACTGGGTGCCTGCACAGAACATGGTGCTGGTCACCGTGCCAGCGCCGAAATAGTTTCGGGCGCACTGCTCCTGATCCCTTTGCTGGACCACCGTGTAGCGAAGTCGCTTCTCGGGCTGCATTTGCGATATGGACAGACTTCCCCAGCCGCTGACGAAGAGCTGAGCCGTCGACTGTATCCTATCTTCTTTGGTGACCATGGATATAGGTTGGATTTCGCGACTGTAGACGAGCGGATGCTGCAGCTGCACCAAAGCTATGTCGTTGTTCATGCGCGTGGGTTCATGGAACTTGGGATGCGGAATGATGCGACGAACTCGTATATAACTACCGCCTTGGGCCCACTCACTAGATCCTGCACGAATCACGTAGTACTGCGGCTTGCTGTATTCCAGGACACAGTGTGCTGCTGTCAGGATGATGGTCGGAGATAGAATAGTGCCTCCGCAGGCGTGGCGAGTGCCCAACTGCAGGGATACTTGGTGCGGAAAGAAGGTAATGTGCGTCTCCCAGCCTCCGACAATGCGGCCATCCTTGCCGTCATCCGTGATGTTTTGGGATGCCGTCGCCCAGACCAGCCACAGAGTGACTGCCAGTCTCAATTCCAAGCTGAGCATGTTGAATTCCGAAGCTAACTGCGGTGGAGTCCCCTGTGGGCCTCCTCTTTTATGCGGAACTCCACTTCACGGTTTATCTTATCGGCAGTTACAATTCTTGTGGTGATCTTGACCTTGTCGGGGCTATCATCTGGGATTTATGGATATATATGGGGGAGGCAAACTAAACTGGGGGACGAGGGCGAGGGTGCTGCTAGTGTCTCGGCTTTTGCTCTTCCAATCATCTTTCCATGGCCGTGACCTGTTCCTTAAGGTAATCCAGGTGGTTGACGCTGTCCTGCATCACGTCGTACTGGTAGCCAACGTGCTGGAGAATCAGCGTCATCTTCTGCAGATTCTGGTGACTATAATCGGAGACCACGTCCACCTGGGTGAAGTTCTTCAGGGTTTGATGCATAATCTGGGGATTAACTTATCATTAAGGCTGTTCCGTGTTTGAAAGTTGTAAAAATAGCTAACCTCGTTGGTCTTGGAACCCCTAACAACCTGTCTGGCCACAGAGCCTGGAAATAAAGCATTAAATTAGGTTATTTAATAATAAATACGCTTGTTAAGAAAATAATCGAACTATGAAAGGGGTTAAAGTAGGAAGAACATTTTATTTATAGAGTAAAAATTATACAATAAAACAGAAACTGTTTATTATGATAGCAACACCAAAAAAATCTATAGTTTAAGGTCAAAGTAAGGAAGATATTGAAATAATCAATAGTATTATTTTTCTCAAGGAAAGGCTTTATCAACTTTGCCCAAAACTCACCCAAATTATTCACGTTTACACCCACACGGGCGCACAAACGCTTCTTGGAATCATCAAACAGATGGCGGGCACTTGAACTGGAAGCTGAGGCCATTTTATTTATGGTTAAACTCTACGCAAACGTTAATAAACTTTAATAAACTTGGAAAAAGTAAACAAAGTCAAGGAGAAACAGCTGTTGGGCAGTAGGGATGTCGGAAATATATCAAAATATCGATATTTTTTCTCTTAAAAAAATATTATCATAGCGATATTTTTTTGGCAAAACTGGTGCTCACTCTTAAGCCAAAGATCCAGATCTAGCGTTTTTTTATTTTTAAATTGTGGTGTTTTAAACGAAAATCTGGCCTAATTGTTTTTTATATTAATTTAAAAATTAATAATAATAATAGCTGTTGTTTTGCTCCTATTTGCCAACCGGTAATTGAGAACATCTGAAATTAAGTAATCTATGTAGCCATTAGCTATTTTTCCACAAAATCTAGCGTTTATTAAATTTCTAAGCTGAGATTTTCTCGAAGCGAAATGGCTTAATTTTTATTAAATAAGTTACGAAAATAAAAATATTAATAATAATAATTCTTGGTTACAGCTTGTTTTTCAGCATTTAGTTTTAAATATGTTTTAGCTTATTTTTGGACAAAATCTAGATTATTCGAAAGGTAAAGGCTTGAAAAAACAGATAAGATAATTGGTATAAATTGGTGTGAAACTTTGTTAAAAGGTAATTAGTTGGACACTGCTTTACCGACCCAAAAAATAGTGCTCCTGGCTACCGCTAAGTGTCGCTTGAACATAATTATTTTTAGTTCTTTTTAAAAAATTAGTAAAAAAATGTAGTGTGTTATGTAATTTTTACGGCAATACAATTGATTATTAAACCATTAGATTGACTGAAATTTGTTAAGTTAATTGCTAAAACATTTAAAAAAGTAACATAATAACTAACTAAACCTTAAAACAAAATAAAAATGTACAATTTAGTTTCTAATTCAGCTTCTTAGTTATAAAAAATAAATATTTTAAAATGAAGGAACTAAATAAGGTAAATTAAATGTTTTAAATGCAACATTTCAGGATTGTAACACCAACATAAGGTAGTTCTATATTCTGCTTTTTAGACGTTTTTTATCTTTTATATATATGTATTTAAAACTCCAGTAATCATAAAAAATATATTAATACTATAAAATAAGTAATTTATTTAAGAGTTTTGTTAAGGGAGAGATACCAAATCTTTCCAACGACTTCTAATATGATCGATGGACTAATTTCCAACCCGGAATCCCGTCGGCAGGATGCTCTAGTCGCGCCACTCTGACGACAGAGTGGAATTCCCTGAACCTGCCCCCTTGGCACTGATCCTGATCTACATCTACATCTATCTCCATGCCAGGCACCCACACAGCACAGCACAGAAGTGCCCCAAAAAGTGAATTCATTCCAGGCATTCCAGGCTGGCTGGCGCCAAAAGGCGTGTCGCTAATTGTCCCTAAACGACAACATTAGGCGCCAACTTTCTCAACAGGAAGTGAGGAAAAGCCGTCGGTGGAGGAGGAATAGAGCGATCCACTTCGATTCTGACCGGGACTGCGACACTTGGCCACTTAGTTGCCACATCATAGCTAATAATAAAAGCTAATTAAGCGATTCTGTGACAACACCTGTAGTTGGTTTCGGCCCCTATTTCACTTTCTCCCCTCTAATGACAATAAATCGCCGCTAAATGTCACCAATAAGCATCTGCTTCGAGCTTCGGGAGATGGAACCAGAAACTGGCACTGGGCCGCTTCTAATTAATTTATGATTTTCCTCACCGCATTAATCTCCCTCGGATGGCGTCTCCAGAAAATGTCGCGAGCCCCAAACAAGAGAACAACACAAAATGTCATGCAGATGTGGCCGCGGGGAATCCCCACTCCAGTTTTGTGGCTTTGTGGTATTAGGGGGGCTCATGTTCGGGTTAGACATTTGTCATAATTACGGAGAGGAAAATAGACAACAAAACTAACCAAAACTTACCTTAAATATGGGAATTACGAGGATCAGATTATGAAATTTCCATTTTAATCAAATCAGAGATCCTCAAGGATCTGAGTATAATTTCTTGGAAATTAATTACAACATATGCTCATCACTTAGCCCCATAAATCCTACCCCAGCACAATTATCAGTTTCAATTTGTGCGTGAAACTGTTTGATATCGCAGACTGGGACGACTCTGCCGATGTCAATTAGTAGAAGCCACTAGAGGAGCTGGGAGAAGCTGCTCCACTTTACCCCTTTCCCTAAGTTGGGGCAATTTGCCGCCACTCGAGGGGAGAGGGATGCCATCGCATTTGGCTCATTAAAATGCCGCCGCAATTGTTGAAGAGATCGAGGAGGAGAATCACTGCCATCGATGCGTTGAGGTGGCAACACACCCGAGACACGTACAGCCACGACTCCATCTCCAGAGATCTGTCACTCCGCCTGACGCAGCCCTGAGTAATTACACCAAATTAATTGCCCGTAGTTGTCAGGCTCGCATTGTCTGCTAATTTTTCCAATTGCAGAGTTTTCTTTTTGTATTTTTTTAAATGCCGCCATCAACAGGCCATGAATCCGCATTGATTCTACATTTGATTCAGGAGGAAAAGGGAAATAAAACCCCATAAAAAATGTTCAGAAACATCCCCTGCGGCTAGCTGATTGTGCCGTAAAAAGATATGATTTAAACTGCATGTTTTGTAAAAATCTAATTTGATAATTGGTTGTAATTTATGAGTCTTGTCTGCTCGCCTGAAACATAAACACGGAACGGGACGGGAATGACGCCTTTTACTCTGCGTGCTCCTCCCCAAACATGTTTCTCGGAAAAGTGATCCGAGAAGTGGGAACTCCGAATTCGAAACGAGCGCACATTAAATTAATAATATGCAGTTCATTCTCTCTTATTTTTTCTTAATTATTATTTATATCTGTCAGTTTATAAGGCGTAGGCTGGTCTGATTTTTGGTTGGGTTTCCTCCTCTCCTGAGGAAGTTTTCATGAATGAAATTAACAGCAGACTTTGCCTGGAGGAGAAGAGCAGTTGTGATTCATGGATATTACTCAAGGAAACAGAATGACGGAAGGACAATCCAATGTGTTGAACATTTTTTTACTTTCGGAAGGAATAAGCTAAGCATAAGCATACGAATTTAATTAATCCGGAGAAGAAAGGTACCGAAAATAATAAAATATAAATTTAATCCTGGCATTGCAACGTGAAAAGATCATAAAGAATCAATTTAAATTATAAAGAGTTAACTTGTAGATTTCCTAAACTCTTCTTATTCTAGGAAAACATCATAAAGATCATAAAGAATCAATTTAAATTATAAAGAGTTAACTTGTAGATTTTCTAAACTCTTCTTATTCTAGGAAAACACTTTACTCCGTCTCTATAAGTTCCCAAATCCAATTTCCAATTTGCTCTATTAGTTTTTCACACAAATTAGCCTCGGGACAAACAAACAGACAGCCCAGAGAATTAATCAGGATACGATTTCCCAAAGAGTTCAATGCACGCCCTGCCAAGGAATCCCTTGGAATCGGAGGTGCCTCTTGCAACTCCGTCACCTTTGACGTAATCGGAAACCTCAACAATATCCAAGAGGCAATGGCGTGAGAGTGTCCCAGGCACAAGCAACGATACAGATGTTCCGTCCAAGCAGCCCAATGATCGATGTGCCAGCGATACCCAAGTTAGATGTAGCTGACACCCCGCAGGACTTGATGCATCATTAGCTGGATGCGATGACAAAAAGAGGGGACACGAAAAAAAAGTAAATACAAAAAACTGAGAATCTCCAGCCGGAGGACGGACTGTTCCACGCGACTGCCAGTGCAACTCCGCCCGGAACTCACTCGGGTCTCTTCGGCTGTGATTTATGCTGCGTGCGCCTGACAAACACTTGAGAAGTGATGATTTATAATGGAGATGCATGCTTCGTTATTAATTAAATTCTGACACGGCTGCGCTCCATTTAGCGTTAAATGCGATCATCAAACGGGAAGATCTGGTTAGGTTAAGGGTTGGCATCTTATGCAATAACCGGCCAAAGGGCCAATTGGATGGGTGAATATAATGCAAATTCCAAGTCAAAAGGAGGAATTGTGGCCAAATTTTAAATATGGCAACTTTTTGTCATTTTTATCTGATTAAAAATATGAAAACTGATCGATTAACTTTGATACTCTGACGAAGAACCGACCCAAAAACCATTTAGTGGAAAAATATTATAGATTAAGCTGAATTAGAATAATAAGAAACAAGTTTATTTTATTTTTAGGGTTTTTGTAAAAAACCTTTACCTTTTTAAGGAAATTATAAAAATATGTTTTGTTTAAAACATATAATAAATGTATTATAAAATTGTATTGGAAGATTGTAAGGTTGCATACGTAAAAAAAATTAAGATTGCGCTTGTAATCAATCTATAATTCCAGCTATACCTACCAATAAGATCCTATTGGAATAATGGTAAATATCTTATAACTTAACCCCAAAAAAAAGGAACAATCAGACCGGAAAATAATTCGAAATGCCAAGAAGCTGAAACAAAGTCTGCACTTCGTCTGGCAGCGGAATTTGAAATATGGCAAGCAATAGTCGAATATTCATTAAGCGCAATTATGAAAATTAAGTTGTCATTTTGATTTGAGTGCTTGAGACACTCGGGCATGCGGTCCCATAAGCAGATCCCCTCGTCCCGCCACTATTCTCATTAAGTTAAATCAAACTGACAGCTCGGCCGGCTAAATGGATGCCATGCGATTCGTCCTCGCCGCCCTTTCGCTCTCGGGATCTTGGCGACTAATTAACGTGTTTTCACATATTTTGTTCGAATCGCGACTGAATAATTAAGACGTTATCACACACGGCATCCAGGCATAGGCACAGGCACGGCCGGGCAGGGCACCCTGTAGCTCAGTAAACTCAGACGTGGAGTTGGCTGCTGGCCAATTGGAATGGAAACTAGTGTCGCCCATGCCGCAGGCTAATTTCTCAAGACCTCCCCTTCACTCGGCTCTTGCCTTTCCCCTTTTCTTGGTATGTTTATGTCGAGGGGATCGCATTGAACTGAATTATGTGTTCATAATTTCGAATTAATGAAGAAGCTTGTGGTTGGTTAGGAAGGGTAATGGTTACTCTAGGGTTAGTTTTATCAATTTTAAAGCAGAACAGTAGGTTTGGGAGAGGTAAAGTGAGGTGATTTTTCATATATCAATTACAACAGAGGTTAATAAAAAAAATACCCAAAGTTTAGGTGTTTTTAGAGGATTTCATTTGAAACCAAAAAAAAATATTAATCATTATTTTTTGAATTTTACTTAGTATTTCCTATTGCCTATATGCATTCTTTATAATTTTATAGAAACAAAACCCAAAACGACGACTTTAGATAAGGATTTTAGAAATTTACCTGAATCTATAAAATATAATTCTATTTACTTTTTAAAAATTATTCGATCTACAGGTAAATTTGATAAAAATTATTTCGAAAATTAGTTTATTTGTTTTATAAATAATCAGAATTAAATTAAAAGACACTATTCTATTTATAAGGAAAAAGGATTAAGTTTCTTGGGCCATTGTTTAATGAACTCATATTTAATATTACATTTTTTCTATTAAAAAATATGTTCTACGAATTTTCCTAATTTCTCAAAAATAATAAAGAAGTTTTAACAAATTCTACGAAATACATACGACTTGTGAAACTTATGGAATATTAATTGTAATAATTAAAGTATTATGAATTCAAATTTTCTTAAATATTAAATGCCTTAAGTCCAGACTTAATTAAATTATTGTTATAAGAATATTAATTTCTTGTACCTAATAAAAAACCTAATAAATAATTAAAAACTGAAAAAATGCTTCCTTAAAATTAAGAATTATCAAAAAATAAGCCCTCCCAAAACTGGACACGTGCCCGCACACCAATGCAGTGAAACCAAATCCAGTCGCCAGTCATATTGGCCGACTGCTCGTTAATCAAGCGAATGAAATATGTTGGCAAACGTATTAAATATATTTAGCCAGCCATCGAAATATTAAATAGCGCTACTTGTAGACAATTAGCCAAAAATTATGACTTTTAATCACGGCGAGGCGACAAGAAACGAGACCGAACATTCGTATAATAGACGGCGTTGTGAGCACAGACCACGCCCTCGTCCCCACAATTTCACACATGTTTTAAAAATAAATCCACATCTGTTCGCCTTCCGAGGGAATCGGAATCTCTTCCTGCTTCTTTCTGTCCCACAGCTGAACTGGCGAGAGTGAGCAGGAGGCAGTTAGATAATGGGCTTAGGCCACGCCCCGCTCGGCGATCATCTTGAACGAAATCGGCCAGTGAGCAGGATGCTCTGAATATTTAAATTAGTTTTCCGTAAGATCTCGACGCGCGCTGTTCTCTGCTCGGTGCAGGCTCCCAATAAAGATACGGATCTTGATCCCGTCACTCTAGAAAATATTTCGTTATCGCAGGACCGAATAAAATCCACGCAAATATGAATTCGCAATCGTCGGTACGTCGGTATCCACACAGTTTCTCTATTGAACAGATTCTGGCCAAGCCGGAAATGCGTGCTTCCAGTACCTTTCCGGATCCGGTGCAGGATGAGAGTGGACGTAGCAGTTTATGTGATGTTTCGCGCGTTTCGAGTCCTGCTACATCGAGTTGCTTGGAGGACACCTTGGATGACGGCAAAAGTGATAATGATCTGGCCTCCGACGACGGCAACGGTGCGTATGATTGATATGTAATTGCAAAGCCTGGCCAAAGTCGGGTGTTGAGGCTAACAAGTATAAAAAGAGTAGTATTTTTATTTAGAAAAATTTATTAAGAAAATAATTTAGATCGTGTTTTTAAGAAACAACAACACATCAAGAAAAAGAGTAATTTTCTAGGAAAAATAAAACTTAAATTTGAACCAAATTAATTTTTACCAACTGCTTACTGGTAATACAAATTTTAAAATTTATTTTGCATATTTATAAAGTCATTCCTAAAATATGTAACTAATATTTAATGAGCTAAATACTTAAATGATTAAAATGGGATTCTCTTATGCAAATATGTGAAAAATATATTTTAATGAAGACATTTTCTATTGGAATTATAAAATAAATAGTTTTTAATTGTTTTTAAGAAACAGTAATTTTCAATTTAGAATGTTATTTTTAGCCATACGAATTTTTTAGGAACTTTACTTTGTTTTATTATGCGAGATAACTTATTTTTAATTATTTATTTCAATTAATAGGTAGGCCGTTTTTATGTTAAACAAAGTTTCTTAGTTACTTTCTACTAAACCAAAAATAGGAACTTGTTTAAGAACTAATTTGCTTGATTTAAAGACTATTATCTGTCTTCTGAGGTATTTAAGACTTTAAGCAATAAATATAAATGATTGCCTTTATAAATGAACATTTATGAGCCATTAAATTCATTATAAAGATTTGTAGGACTAAAAATACTTTAAAAACAAGAAAGGAAGTTAACTTCGGTTCGCCGAAGTTTATATACCCTTGCAGATTGCAATTGAACTATAAAATTAAAGTCGAAATTCTGAAATAATAATAAGTGGTCAATTCCCAAATTTGATTAAAATATTTTGAGAAATAGCGAAACTCTGAATTTTTTATTATTACCCTGATTGTTCCTATGGCAGCTATAGGATATAGTTGTCTAATTTTCATGAAATTAAAACTAAGATTCTCAAACAATATTAAGTGGCCAAATCTCAAATTTGATGAAAATATGTTGAGAAACAGCGAAGTTAGGATATTTTCTATTATTTTCCTGATTGTTCCTATGGCAGCTATAGGATATAGTCGGCCGATTTTCATGAAATTAAAACTAAAATTCTGAAAGAATATTAAGTGGCCAAATCTCAAATTTGATGAAAATATGTTAAAAAACAGCGAAGTTATGAATTTTTTTATTTTTTTCTGATTGTTCCTATGAGAGCTATAGGATATAGTAGTCCGATTTTCATGAAATTAAAACTAAAATTCTGAAAGAATATTAAGTGGCCAAATCTCAAATTTGATGAAAATATGTTAAAAAACAGCGAAGTTATGAATTTTTTTATT
>VNJQ01007860.1:0-14000 GCA_008042515.1 Drosophila truncata
AAATCAGACTGGCAAGCGACGTCCTTATATTGCACACAAAGCTTAACATCATCCGCGTACATAAGTACTCTAGAGTTAGTTAGAACTTCGGGCAGATCGTTAATAAAAAATGTAAACAATAAGGGACCCAAATGGCTCCCTTGTAGGACACCTGAGGTAACCCTGAGAATATTGGATACGTAATTTTTAAAGAGGACTTTTTGCGTCCTGCCAGTCAGATAACTAGAGATCCACCTTAGAAGATCAATAGGAAATCCCATTAAATCGAGTTTCCTGAGAAGAAGAGAATGATTAACAGAATCAAATGCTTTGCTGAAGTCAGTATAAATTACATCTGTTTGAATATTATTATGGAAGCCCCTTATAATGAAGGATGTGAGCTCCAAAAGGTTCGTAGTTGTTGATCTTCGCTTAATAAATCCATGCTGACATGGAGAAATTACTGATCTACAAAGGTGCTGCAAATGTGGAGTAATAATATTTTCAAAAAGTTTAGGGATGGCCGATAAATTAAAGATTCCTCTTTAGTTGTTGGCCACCGATTAGTTACCTTTTTGTGGAGAGGAATAACAAATGATTCCTTCCAAATAAGGGGAAAGTGCGAGGTTTCGAAGGATAAGGTAAACAATTTCAGAAGGGGAGAACACAGGGCATCGGCACTATACCTAAGCACACAGCCCGGTATTCCGTCGGTACCCGGCAAATAAACTGGCTTAACACGATGAAGATCTAAAAGAAGAGAGCTTTCGTTTAAACTTGGACTGAAAATTAGGTTCGATTTGGGCATGTTGTAAGAATATGTCTGATTTAAGTCAGTGGTAGTAGAGTAAGTTGTTTGAAAAAACTGGGCAAAAAGATAGGCAATTGCCTGATCATTGCATTTTCAAAAGACAGCGAGGAAGGATGCGTTAATGGTTTACGTTTAGTGTTAACAAAATTATAAAACTGTTTAGGATCCTGTGAAAATTGGACCCTACAACGAGTTAAATAGTTTTTGTAACACTGCACGTTCAGCACGGTGAAGTTTGACCGAGCCGATATATATTTAGAAAGGACAGTGCGAGAACCGGTTTTTTTAAATTTAGCGTACAGCCTGGACTTTACATTTTTTAGACGAGTCAATGCTTTTGTAAACCAAGGGGGCTTATTCGAAGTTGAGGGATAGTATAACGGAACACATTCAATGAAAAATGAATTCATGGCATTGTAAAAAATATCCATGGCAGCAGCTACGTCAGTGCACATGTATAAATCGGACCAGTCAAAATCGTAAATAAAATTATTCAGCCGGTCGAAGCCGATCAAGCAAGCGCCCTAAGGAATTTCGTACATGGTTGACTTGAGACAGTGAAATGTCGAACAAGCCAGCAATAAAATCATGTTGTGTTGAAGATTGAAGTGTGTTAGAAGAGTTATTTAGGGACCAAATAGCCCCAGGGATATTAAAATCACCCAGGACTACTAAATGGTCCCTATCAGAAAGACTGTTGGAAACCATCCGAATGGCGGAAAGGTGGTTCCAAAAAATAGGAAGTTCCGACAATGGAGGAATGTAGGAACATGTAATAAAAATAGAGCTACCATTGAATAATAGCTTTACACAAAGGAATTCAACATCGCTGTATTCCTCGAAAGTTACTAATTCTGACGTAAGAGTGGAGTTAACCGCTATGAGGACCCCACCCCCGCGTCTGACAGGCCGATCTAGCCGATAAATCGTGAACGCAGCTGGAAAAACTTCGGAGCTTTGAATCTCCGTCTTTAACCAGGTTTCTGTGAACACAATAACATGGGAGGCGAATGCAAAACTATCAGAATACAATTTCGACAGCTTACTACGTAAGCCTCTTGCATTCTGATAGGGGATTGACAGAGAGGTGATTAGTTTTTTTTGGACAGGGTGGGAGGACGTAGATGGTGCAGTGGTCAAATCAGGCCTGGGAAGACTTATTCCAACAGGCCGTTTCTTTTCTTAGCTTCATATTCTTTGACAACCACATACTCCGGCCAGAATTTGGTAGAGCATATCGTGCCAAAGAATTCGTTTGGGACATTTATTTTTAAAGATGAAATGTCCCTAGCGTAAGAAAATTAAAATTTTTCCACCTTTAATTTAAATTTTCGGCTCTGACTTTGCCTCGTATAAAGGCAATGACATCTTCCGATGTTTGACCAGGGGAGAGCCGCGAAACAAATATCTGTTTTGTAGGTGGGATTGCAATAAGGGCATTTGGCGAGACAGACTGAATATCTGTCGTGCCATTATCGACCGGTAGTCCGGTCCTTATTCCCGGGGGGGTTAAATAGACGGGGCTATGGGGGTTCAAAATTTGTGATCCCCTAGGGGATGAAGCGGATATTACCGGCGGAACGGTCAGTCCTACGGCACATTCGGATACCGAATCTTTTCTAACACTCGATCTCAGAATTCTGGGAGTTAATTCTGAGGTCGAGGGCTGTGCCGAGGGAGGCTGTTGCTGAGAGCCCGCCGCGGGTTGCAGGGATCCGTCAACATGCTGCACACCAGTTGCAGTTTTTTTGCGCCTTGGAGACTCATTTAATAGCGTAAGGCTATTAAATTGTTTGTCAAGCGCTAAGAACATGTTATGAGTTTTATGAAAACTCGATAACACCTCCTTAAAACCGCCCTTGGTCTGCCGCATGAAAGACAACATTTCCCTTTCAACGTCGCGACAGGCTTCGCAACAATAACGTAAGCCGATATTTTTCCTCACATAATCAACCGTCCGGCCGGCAACCCCAATGCAGCCGATGGTGAGATCACTAGACGTAATTACCTTTTTGCAGGTTTTAGCAAAGCAGACGATATTCGAAGACATTGTAAAGACTTATCACTGTACTTGTTACGTTAATGAGAGGGAGCGACAGATAAGATAAAAGTGCAGCTGCACAGAGAGAGTGGGAGAGTGGGAGAGCTTGAGAGCAGGAAAGCGTGGGAGTAAGCAAGCTTAGGAACGTTTAGCTGTCGCGACGGCACAACAACGGCTAAACGGGAGAGGCACAAAAAGGAATGCAAAAATGCAAGAAAAACAATCAGTGCAGCACAATTAAATTGTGAAAATAAAAGAGATCAAATGCACTAATAAATATAGCTGCATGCACACGAAGTGAACGGGAACTATGAAGAACGCAATGTAGAAGTTTTAAATAAACCCCGATGGTTTTTAGCAAAGTTATTACACAAAAACGAGAGCGCAAGAAAAAAAACACGACCGTTCACTTTGAAGACGAAAGACGAATATATTTATAAATATTCTTTATAGTATAATAAATCGATCAAAGCCATTTCTATATCGTCCAGAATTCATTTCATCATCCTTCGAAATTAGGAGAAAACAATACTTGTCCTCGCAACACATTCGTGACATTTTTATGAAAGAATTATAGTCCATGTCACTGTTTACATGATCAAGCATGACAATCTGTATCATTTGATAAAAATATGTAGTAACCAATTCCACGTATTGGTTTAAGGGGCTGACGGAGCCGCTCGTCGAGCCAAAATGTTCTTGTCCACCAACTAGTGCCAACATGCACGTAAACATCATTTGGTGGCAAATCTTTGAGTAGTGAACATGGCAACGGAAGATGACAGCGCCACAGTAATTGCACTTTTGGCAATTAATTTTTGCTTCGAAAAGAAGAAAAATAAATAGCAATATAGCAAGCAATATATAAACTCTTGCATAAATTGTTTATACATTTTTAGCAGCGCTTGCTAGCACGTGCTTTCACTTCAAATGTTTGGTTCAAGTGAAGTTGTTGCGAACACAAGCAAGATAGAATCATTTCTATTTCGTTCGAGCGGCTCGACCAACACGAAATTTGTACGCAAGCACTACCACTAACGATGAAAATTGCTGAGCCAACATGTTCGACTGTGGATGGGCCGCTTTAATTAGTTTTTCCAAATATTCATATTTCGGTTGATACAAGCTTTTTGAAAATAGTAAATATTTTAAAATTTTAGTCCATTTGGACTTTCAATCAATGAAATCATTATATTAGTCTTCCCGCAGTTCGAGGGACCAACAATTAAAGCTCGAATTGTGTTTGCTAACAAAGTGCTGTGGCGAGGAGGTTTATTTTCTCGATAATCCCCGCCCTTAATGTTTCTTACTGCAATTCTTTTATTTTGTCTTAATAAACGCATGTTTTTGTGTTAAGTGCTTCATTCAATGACAGACTCTTTATAATATGAACAGTCATAAAACAATTGTGAAACAGGGTACTGGTCTCGTAAATAATATAATTAACTCTTTACCCTTTGAGGCTCATTTACCTGGTTACAATTTCTGTGGACCTGGTACCAAGCTAGAGAAACGATTAGCACGCGGTGATCGGTGGATTAATGGTTGAGGGTACGACCTAGCATATTCAAATAGCAAGGACTTGGGTGAACGTCATAAAGTGGATTCCGTTTTAATTGAGAGGGCTTGGGATCGTGTAAAATCAAAAGAAAGTATTATTGGTGAAAGAGCAGCAGCATATTTTGCAACAAACATGATAAAAGCAAAGAAAAAGTTTGGAATGGGAGCAAAGCAAGAAAAAAAGAAAGTAGTAAAAAAATCGCTTGCTTCAATAATCAAACATGCTACTAAGGAATTGAAGAAGAATAAGCCCCTTGAAATATTAAATGCTATAAAAATAGCACGCAAAGCTGTATAAAATGCAATGGTATTTAGGAAAAATGTTATAACGAGTTATAAATGTTCCCAAAATAGGTGGCTTCTTGCCACTCGTTCCAATTTTAACAGCTGTAAGTGCTGTAGTAAGTTTGTCTTCAGGCAGTGGAGCAATAGCAAAGACTATTAACATTGCAAGAATAGCAAAGGCTCAGCTGCAGGGAAATCAAAGACATAATAGAAAGATGGAATCCGTTGCCTTGGGCGAGGGGTAATATTTACAACCATATAGGAAAGGGTATGGGATTTCATTTTCAAAAAATAAACAAAAACGTTATTAAAAAAACTATTAAATGAGCTACCCAAAAGGGCATTATCCAACCACATTTTCGAGGGGTATATATGAAAGTTACCGAAATTCCCACACCATCTTGAGGGTGGAATAATAAATTTAGCAGACTCTTCATCAAATGGAACGCATTGGGATGCGTATTTTAATAAAGGATTAGATTCATATTATTTCGACAGCTTTGGTAATTTACAACCACCATTAGAAGTAGTTTTATTTTTAGGGAAAAACATCAGATATAATTATCAACGATTCCAAAAATTTGAATTTTAAGATTCTTGGGAGGCTCAAATAAAACATTAATATACTATATACATATTCAGACAACTATAACAAAATGAGTTTATAATTATCATGTCTGTTGACAAGTTTGGACGATATATACATGAAAATCAGCTAAAACGAAATGAAAAAATTCCATCAGGACTCTATATAGATACGGATGGCAACTTTAACATTAAAACAAGAAAGGAAGCTAACTTCGGCTTACCGAAGTTTATACGAAATTCTAAGATAACTTTAAATGGCCTAATCTCAAATCTGATGAAAATATGTTGAGAAACAACCGAGTTATGACTTTTTCTATTATTTCGCTGATGTTCCTATGGCAGCTATAGAATATAGTCGTCCAATTTTCATGAAATTTAAATCAAAGTTCTGGAATAATGTTAAGTGGTCAAATCTAAAGTTTGATGAAAATATATTGAAAAACAGCGAAGTTATACTTTTTTTTTCGAAAATTTTGCCGATTGTTCCTACTGTTCCCGATTTTTCCTATGGCAGCTATAGAATATAGTCGTCCGATTTTCATGAAATTTAATACGAAATTCTGAAACATTAATAAATGGCCAAATATCAAATTTATATTATATGTTGAAAACTGACAAAGTTAAAATTTTTTTCAAAAATTTTTTCGATCGATCCTATGGCAGCTATATGATATAGTCGTCCGATCCGGCCCGTTCCGACTTATGTAGGAGTGAGAGCATATAGAAGACTACCTGCAAAGTTTCATTCAGATAGCTTCAAAACTGAGGGACTAGTTTGCGTATAATCGGACAGACGGACAGACGGACGGACAGGCGGACGGACGGACGGACGGACGGACACGGCTAGATCGACTCGGCTGTTGATCCTGATCAAGAATATATATACTTTATAGGGTCGGAAATGTCTCCTTCACTGCGTTGCAAACATCTGACTGAAATTATAACACCCTGCAAGGGTATAAAAAGACGTATTAAGAATGGTGGCTTTCCCAAAGAGGATGCAGACATAGACATAAAAGCTTATGTTGATAAAGCTATACATGAGTTGAGAGTATCTCTAACGTCATTGGTTACAAATTATCAAATAGAAAATGATCAAAGTTTTAATGGACTTGAGGCAATCGACATTGATACAGATGGAAATTTTAATATATAACGGAAAAAATATAAACAGTGGGAATGAGCAACATATTTTGAATATAATATATATCATATATAAAGAAGCATTTGAAAAGTCGTATACTCAAAATTGGAGCACAGAAATTTTTAGAATTTTTTTCCTACTATTGGGTTGGCAAGAAAGTAATGTCGTTTTTTTAGCAATCGTTTTTAATCTAATTTATTTACGACTAATCGAGTACCAGGGTCAAACATTTTAGTATCGTTTTAAAGCTTATTGTCTTAGGTACTATCGACGAAAATGTGGTCATTATTCGATAACATTTGTGGAAGCTATAGCAAATTAAACATGGAGGACCAAAGTGAGCATTTTCGGCATATTTTGTTTTTTACTTCCGAAAAGGAAAAAAAGCAGTGGAAGCTCGCGAAAAATTGTGCGAAGTTTATGGTAAAGATGCCATGAGTGATCGCCAATGTCAGCGCTGGTTTGCCAAATTCAGGCTTGGAGATTTTGGTGTTAAAGACGCCCCACGTTCTGGTCGACCATCGGCCGTTTTTGACGAACAAATTCAGGCTTTGCTGGATGAAAACCGTTATTCAACGCGGGAGATGTCAGATAAGCTCAGTGTGTCGCATACAACGGTTGAAAACCATTTGAAGAAACTTGGCTACGTAAGCAAGCTCGATGTTTGGGTTCCGCATAACTTAAAGGAAATTCACCTAACTAAGCGTATCAACATCTGCTATTCTCTGCTGCAACGGATTAAAAACGATCCTTTTTTGAAGCGGATCATTACTGGCGACGAAAAGTGGGTTGTTTACAATAATGTCCAACGAAAAAGATTATGGAGCAAGAAAGATGAGCCAGCCCAAGCCACATCAAAGGCCGATATCCATCAGAGGAAAGTTATGCTGTCTGTTTTGTGGAATTGGAAGGGTGTAGTGCACTTTGAGCTGCTGGGACGGAATGAAACCATCAATTCAGATGTGTACTGTCGCCAGCTATCCAATCTGGCGGAAAAAATTAAGGAAAAGGAGCCGGCACTAGCTTATCGCAAGGGTATAGTCTTTCACCATGACAACGCTAGGCCCCACAAATCTTTGGTCACTCGGCAAAAATTAACGGAGCTGAATTGGGAAGTGCTACCACATCCACCTTATAGTCCGGACTTTGATTCAGATGAGGCTGTCGAAAACCACTTGTCTCGATTCTTTGCTGAAAAAGACCAAAAGTTCTTCGAGCGCGGAATTATGCAGCTGCCCGAGAGATGGTCATTAGTGGTCAAACAAAACGGCCAACACATAATTGATTAATTATAAGTCAAATCAATTATCTTTGAAAATATTGAAAAAAAAACGAGATGACTTTCTTGCCAACCCAATACATACTTACTGGACGATTTAAAAGGAAATCCCATAAAGGGGGGTTTTTATAAAGAAGAACTGAAAAACCCGTTTTCCAGATGAATTCCCTAGTTGAAAAAGTGTTGAAAACAAAGGGAAATAAAGTGCTTATGCGCTGGATCAATTTTCCAAAAACTGATGACTGTTGGATTGAAAAATCTTAAATTTTATAACATTTAAAAACACATAGAAATAGTTTTTTTAGTATTATATATGTACATTTGATTTATTTCTAAATTTAAGTATCTTAGACTTAAACATTGTTCAATAAAGTTTTTATTACAAGCTTATATAAATATAAATATTTATTGTTTTATTTATAAACAGTATTTATTATTTTTAAAATCTAATTTTTCAATCTCTCATTTCATCAATTGTCATATAGTGAAACTTATTTCATATATGTTAAGCGCACTTTCAATGTCATCTAATTTTCTTTTAAGATTAGTGCTCTCACTCTCATTTCTTGGAGGGTCCGCAGCTATTTGGCTAAGCCAAATCCTTTAGTCTGCTTCGAGAGTTGACATACATCCTACTATTTTCCCTTGAATTGACTTATAAAGCCCTATTGCCACAGTTGCAACTCCATCATCATAAATTAATCCTTTATCATCTTTATTGTCTAATGTAATTTTGGTTATTTTTACAGTACTTATATCATGTCCTCAAGATCTAAACATGTGCAAGTTATATCCAACCCAATATCCCAGTCATCTTACCGAAGGCATAAACAAATTCCTTATAAACAATTCCCTTCTGGGACCTTCCCACGGAACCCCAATTAGAGTTATCCAACTCAAGACACCAGCCACCTTACCCAAGGCATAGACAAATTCTGTATAAACAATTCCTTGCTGGACTTTCCCACGGAATCTTATTTAGCTTTCCCACTTCTCTTGAAGTCCACTATTAAAAAATTAGATTGCTCCGCTATCCTCCGCTAAAAAACATAAGCATCCGGTCAACACCCGGCAAACCAATAAATGCAGTACGAGGGTGGGGATTCCCGAGGTGTAATTCATGTGGATTATCTGGAAAAAGGCAGAACAATTACGGGAGAATACTATTGCAATCTCTTGGGACGATTTGATTCGGAGCTGAAGAAAAAAGCCGCACATGGCGAAGAAAAAAGTTTTGTTTCACCAGGACAATGCTCCCGCTCACAAGAGCGTTGTCGCCATGCCGAAATTGTGTGAATTGTACTACGAAATTCTACCCCATCCACCATATTCTCCAGATTTAGCACCCTGTGACTATTATTTATTTCCAAACTAAAAAAAATGGCTTGGGGGGTAAGAAATTTCAGTCAAATGAACAGGTAATCTATGAAACAAACGCCTATTTTGAGGACCTGGACAAATCCTATTTTATGGAAGGTATTGGGAAACTAGAGGATCGGTGGTCCGGGTACATATGTACGTCTAAAAGGAGATTATGTTGAGAAATAAAAAAGCAAAATTATTTTCTTTGTAAGGCCGACTTTTTATCAGCCTACCCTCGTATCATCGGTTTAATAAATTTCACAATCGAGCAGTCAATTTCATCATCAAATTACCCAACTCTCTTGAGTCTAACTCTTAAGGAGTTCCCCAATTCTCTTAATCCGAGGTTTGCATATCAGATAATTGGCCCTTGGCAGTCCGTTTCGGGAGATAAACTTGATCGGTCGAAGTAGTTAAACAATACAATAAAAGTAAGAATTAAGAAATGTTGTAATTCGTGATTAAAAATAAAAAATTATATTTTTTTGAAAACTATCACAAGGACATATTTGATTGGCGCCCAACGTGGGGCCACGCTTAAAATGTTCTAAATAAAAGCTTCAAAATAAATAATTAACGTTTTTAAAGTGAAAAGTGAACTTGCGTGGCCAAATAAAAACCCTATCAACCGATAAAAAGGATCGCGTTGAAAAAAACCAAAAGGAGGAAATTAATTAATGGAATAATCCCCCTTTATTTACAACAATTCGCTAATTAATATACGATATAATAAACATGCAGATTAAAAAAAAAAAACAACAAAAAATCATAGCGGACGAGCTACGAGCAACACCCCGCTAAGTAGCTGAGAGACAACTAGTGAGCAGTTACTCTTTATATTATTTAAGAATTAATTAAAATCAAACAAGGTGGATGAATTAATTGAAGACTTTGAAAGAATTCTTCGCCATCACCTGCTACGGCTTCTAGCCAAGCTACTAATCAGTCATTTAATGTGAGCGACTTAATTACACAAATTATCAATAATGAGTTGAATTCTTTGAAGGATGAGATCGTAAGATTAAAATCTCAATTAAATCATAAAATAAATAAGGTTGAGGATTATCAGGTTCAAACGCATGATTCAACTATTAAATGCAGGGACCGTAATCATTATAAGTTTTATTTAAAAACTCAAACGGTAATCATTATTTTATATTATATATTATATTATATTATTATAAAAATTACAAATAAAAATTATTTTTAATCAAAAAAATAGAATTCCAAAATAATTCAAAAAAAAACTCAAAAGCAAATCACGGGTTCCGTGTTATGACTTATGGCAGAAATAAACCAATAACTTCTGAAATGAATGATAAACATAGAAAAACAGCACTAAGAGTGTTTATAACTGTCCTCAACGGTCATATTTCCGATGTAATATTTTCTATGAATCCACCAGACTTACCGAATGCTATGGTAATAATACAAGAACTAGAAAGCAATAATTTGAGGGCCTAATTTCCTACCAATTATACCACATCACATATCAGGCCCTATGAGTCAAACTCATTTGGGCATCAAAATTCAAATAATAAATCCAGGCAAAATAACAAAAATAATTTCAATTAAATTCTGAGAAATACTAATAACTTTATGTTTAACCAATCCGATAATCAGAACAGAAATAATTATTATCAGAATAGGAATCAAAATTGGAATCAGGGTATACAGGGTATCAGACAGAATACTTTCCAATACAATAATCAAAGTCAGTGGAATTCTTATAAACCTCAACAAAGTAAACCAGAACCGATGGAGGTAGACGAATCCTTACAGGTTCTGAATAGGCTAAAGTATCAGGGTTACAATAATTATAGCAACAGATATTATTAGAATAAAAAGGCACAGGCACACAAACCTCAGAAAAATAAAAAAAATCAAAAATTGGAGTTCAAAAATCCTGAACACGCCGTCGTTGAACTATCCGACAAACATGAAGTAAACAATATGTGTGAATCTATTTCAAATCAAAGAATGGATTCGGAAAATGAGATAATTAATATTATCGAAATAGAGCACTCTAAAATAAACATGCAAATTCCTTTCAGGACAGACATTCGCGGTAAAATAAATACCGAAAATTATAGGGCTATTTACAGCAAGCAGCATCCCTATGCTTCAGCATCAGCTTCAGATTTCGTAAACTTTGAAGTTAATCGCATGTTAAAGAAAGAAATTATAAGACCAAGTAGAAGCCCTTATAATTCTCCAGTTTTAGTAGTACCAAAAAGGGGTTTTAATGAAGATGGTACTCCAAAACTCAGATAAGTTATAGACTATAAAAAACTAAATGAAAACACCATTCCGGATAGATATCCAATGCAGGATCCTTTGGTGATTTTGTCAAACCTTGGTAAAGCTCAATATTTTTCTACGATCCACTTGGAATCGGGATTTCACCAGATTCTTATGAAAGAAACAGACATTGAGAAAACCTCATTTTCTATAAATAACGGAAAATATGAATTCCTGAGAATGCCATTTGGGTTAACGAACGCACCCAGAATATTCCAGCAAGCAATGGCCGATATATTGAGAGAAGAAGTAGGTAAAACTTGTCACGTATATATGGATGACATTATTATATTTTCTAAATCAATCAAACAACACTACAAAGATTTATTCCTCAGAATTAACATATTGCTGAACGCAAACATGAAAATTTCAATTGAAAAATCAAAGTTCTTCAAATTGGAAACCAAATTTCTTGGTTAAATCAACAATGGTAAAATATCCAATTCCAAAAAACATTCGAGAGCTTAAAAGCTTCCTAGGCCTTACTGGCTATTACAGAAAATTTGTTGAAAACTACGCTAGGATTGCCAAACCTTTAACGAAATATTTGGAAGGTCATAATGGTAAAGCATCCAAGAATATGTAAAAATTCAATACAGTTGGACGATTCAGCTGTACGAGCTTTTAACGAGCTCAAAGATAACCTAATTGTACAATTTAAATTGATACAACCAGATTATAACAAAAAATTCACTTTAACAACCGATGCGTCAGATTTTTCCATTGGTGCTGTTCTCTCTCAGGAAGGAAAACCTATTACCTTCATTTCTAAGTCCCTAACTAAAACCGAGCAAATATATGCAACTAATAAGAAAGAACTATAAGCAATAGTTTGGGCATTTAAAAATATGCGAAATTGTTTATACGGCGTTAACAACATCGAAATTTATTACGATCATCAACCACTTTCTTTCTCAATTTCTCAAAAAATTCCTAACATCGAAATGAAAAGGTGGTATTCATTAATTGAAAGTTATTCTCCAGAAATAATTTATAAACTAGGATCTACTAACGTAGTCGCAGAAGCTTTGTCAAGAATTCAAATTAACAACATAACGGAAAGCAATGATTCGGTCTCAGATCTAAACACTCAGCATTCAGCAGAGAGTAGTTTTGAGAATGTTATACAACCGAAAACCCTTAAACCAGTTTAAGCAACAGTTGCTAGGAACGGGGAGGTATACAATACATGACTCGGTCAATATATTTGGAAACACCAGGCATATAATAGAATTTGATACTCCGGAAAACTTGGTATCTATCTTACGGGAATATATTCCTCCGAATGTAACAACAGGTGTTCACTGTACTTTAGAAGACTTACATAAAGTTCAAAATGAACTTAAGGAAAATTTCACGAATAAATTCCTATATACTAAAATATTCGTCCAAGATGTAGAAAACCCTGAAGACAGAGCATTAATAATCGAAGAAACTCATTGTAGAGTACACAGGGGACTAGACGAAAATTACAAACAAATTAATAGATTATACTATTGGCCAAACCTGAACAAAAAACTCCAAGAATATATCAAGAACTGTTCAGACACCCTGTACTAATTCCTATTGGTAAGGCACCTATTTCAAATAAAGAAGGAGAAATTTTGCATATCGACATTTATTATGCTCAGAGTTTAATTTTCATTAATTGTATTAATTCATATTCCAAATATCTAGTCGTAAAGGAGATTCAATATAAACTCAACATAGAAACAAAGGTTTCAGAAATCTTGCAATAATTTCCGCTGGCTAAAACTTTGATGATTTTTTATAGACGTTGATGCACTGCGGTCAAATGGTCATTATGAAACTAGGCACGTGCCTTTTGGGGTAAGGTATTAGTAGTCGCGATGGAAAATATTGAAAAGAATACGAGGAATTAAATTACCGGCGTGTTTGCTTGCATGCGTACTAAGTGTGTTAGGATTAAAGTTTTTAGTTTAGGAAGACTATCAATATGTGAAATTATTGAGTACAAATCATTATAACTTGCACACAGTACTCTAAAGAGTTCATGCAGTTCAAATGAGGTTCTACAATGGCGCAAAACTAAGGGTATATAGGATCTAGTATTTCTACTCGGTACGTGGAAATTGAGCTGACCTAACAAGTCAGTACTTTCCACGTCGCCGTGAATAAGGTTATAAATAAAAGTAATGCCTAGCATAATTCTACGATTGGCTAAGGAGGGTAAGTTAATTAGGAGAAGTCTACTATGAAAGGAGGGTAATCGCTGTTCAGCATTCCAGTTTAAGCCACGTAAAGCGAAATGCAAAAAGATCTTTTGAACCACTTCAATGCGTTTGCTGTGGACCCCATACTGAGGGCTCCAAACGCAAGATCCATATTCTAAGATAGGACGAACTAATGAAATATATAAAGTTTTAGTAACGTATGGGTCATCGAATTCTTTCGACCACCGCTTTATAAGTCCCAGCATTCTCCTGGCTTTATTTACCATGCACGAAATATGATCGATAAAGTCAAGTTTGGGATCCAGGCGGATGCCCAAGTCATCAACTGAGTTAATTCTTTCCAAAGAGCGGCAGTTAAGCGTGTAAGTTGCAAGCTTGGGTAAGACACGGGAGAATGTCATAAGCTTGCATTTAGAGCCATTTAAGTTTAGTAAGTTTACGTGGCACCAAGTTTG
>VNJQ01007863.1:0-17940 GCA_008042515.1 Drosophila truncata
GGAGTAATAATTTTTTCGTAGAGTTTAGGGATGGCCAATAACTTAGAGATTCGTCTATAGTTGTTGGCCACCGATTTGCTACCTTTTTTGTGGAGAGGAATAACAAATGATTCTTTCTAAATAAGGGGAAAGTGCGAGGTTTCTAAGGATAAGGGGAGAGCACAGGGCATCGGCACAATACCTAAGCACACAGCCCAGAATTCCGTCGGGACCCGGCAAATAAACTGGCTTAACACGATGAAGATCTAAAAGAAGAGAGCTTTCGTTTAAACTTGGACTAAAAATTATTATTATTATTAAAAATAATTCATAGCATTGTAAATAATATCCACTGCAACAGCCATCCCAGTGCTCATGTATAAATCGCACCAGTTAAAATCGGAAATAAAATTGTTCAGCCGGTCGAAGTCCGACTTGCGAAAGCAGGCTGGAAGATTAGATATATAATGTATGTATAATGTATGACCAATGTCGGGTGTCACATTTAAAGTAGGATGAAAACGATCTTCAGGTTGCGTCAGTGGCGCAACCCTCGCTAAACTGACTCTCGGCGGATCAGAGACAAAACAAAGGTCAAGCAAGCGCCCTAAGGAATTTCGTACATGGTTGACTTACGACAGTGAAATGTCGAACAAGCCAGCAATAAAATAAGGTTGTGATGAAGATTGAAGTGTGTTAGAGGTGTTTTTTTAAGGGGCCACATAGCCCCAGGGATATTAAAATCACCCAGGACCACTAAATAGTCCCCATCAGAAAGTCTGTTGGAAACCATCCGAATAGCGAAAAGGAGGTTCCAAAAAATAGAAAGTTCCGACAATGGAGGAATGTTGGATCGTGTAATAAAAATAGAGCTACCATTGAATAATAGCTTTACACAAAGGAATTCAACGTCGTTATATTCCTTGAAAGTTACTAATTCTGACGTGAGAGTGGAGCTAACCGCTATGAGAATCGTAAGATCGTGAAGTTTTTCCAGCTGCGGAAAAACTTCGGGGCTAAGAATCTCCGGCTTTAACCAGGTTTCTGTGAACACAATAACATGGGAGGCGAATGCAAGACTATCAGAATACAATTTAGGAAGCTTACTACGTAAGCCTCTTGCATTCTGGTAGAAAATTAACAGAGAGGTATTTAGTTTTTTTGGACAGAGTTGGAGGATGTAGAGGGCACAGTGGACCGGGCTTGGGAAGAGTTATTCTAACAGGCCGTTTCTTTTTCTTAGCTTCATATTCTTTGACAACCACATACTCAGGACAGACTTTGGTAGAGCATATCGAGCCAAAGAATTCATTTGGGACATTTATTTTAGAAGATAAAATGTCCCTAGCGTAAGGAAATAATGTTGACCCCTAATTTTGCTATGTTGTAGCCCTGAAATTTAGAAAAAATTGTAGTTGACTTGGTCGAAACATTTCTATTTTTCTTAATTTTGGGTCCAAAAGCAGTTCAGAAAAAGCGATGTAGCTGCTGAACCTGACGCCCCACTTTCAGGATTCATCTTAAATTTTAAAGGGGAAAGATTAGGCTTTCAGTCAAGCCCGATTTCAACTTCGGTATATGCATCGATTCTGTTTTATTTGCGATTGAAAAGTGCCAAAATAGGCCCTTTTTGGTACTTTGAACGTGTTTTTTCCTCAAAATTGGTAGGTGATGGAAGCTTTTGGGTGTTTCGAACTATCAATATACAGACCGAGATCATTCTCAATCTGCAGGTTTTATTCTCCGTAAGAAAAAAGGTTCATTTTTGTCAGCCTGTGTTATCTAACGAATGAACTTGGATTTTTTGATTTCACATGATTCAGCGCCGAGTTATGTGGGGCACCGCAGTTCAATTTCGAGATATAATACGTCTGGAAAATTGCTATTATTGCCATATTTTTGAATATTTTTTTTGTAAAAAGTTGATGAGACATTCTCATACTTTAATATACCATTGGTAAAGTAAACACATTTTAGCTGTGTCGTGCGAAATAAATCCCAAAGACATGCCTTTTTTGTGGTGTTTGACCTTAAAAAATTACCTACACAAAATCATAATTATTATACAAAAACAACTTTTTAAACCTTTAAGCACAGTACCCAGACAGTAAATCGTTTCGCAGAGGAAAAAATCTTTAATCTTTAAAGCCGCGAACGGACTAGAGCAGCGAGGATGGTAACTAACAAGGGGAAATCTGCTTGTCTGCAAACATATTCAGAAGCGTAGCAGCCATGGTGTTATGCCGCTGTCACGCCCACCCTACCATGATTCCGCAGCCTCCTCACTGTTAGTATTCGGAATATCTTATCCTCCTCGAATCCGTACCCGGCATATACCCCAATTAGGAAAATTTCGCAATGCATAGTTAATTCTTATTTATTTTAAGAAAGTTCATTTTCGCACCTCGCGCAAGGATAAGTAGGGAAGTCAAAGAGGATATCCATGGGTGTGTCGATTTATTTAATTTCCCTGTTTCCCTTAACCTATCGTTGAAGGATATGTGTAGGTTAATAATTAATTAATAATTAATAATTAAAAATTTATACGCTCCAGTCCAAATATGACTATTGTTTTTGGGTCTACGAAAGATGTGTTGCCAATCTCCAAGAGTTGATCGAAAAGAGCGCTTCTCAGTCCGTTCAGACTTCCGCAAGCATTCACGTCCCAATTTCGACCGGCGGTCGGCTGCCACCCGTTGATACCGAAGCCTTCACAGGCGATTATTTTCGGCGGTCCACTTTTAAGGACCTTTTTACGGCAATTTATATTAACAATTCGAGCCTCACGCCTGTGGAAAGGTTATTCCACCTGCTCTCCAAGATGAGTGGGGATGCACACGCCATTGTGTCTAAGGCACCACATACCAACGAAGGCTTTGGCTCAGCGTGGCGAAACTTTACTGCACGCTTCGAGAATAGGAGGTTGCTAGAAAACAGTCAGTTAAAAATTCATCCAGGCTGTTCCCCAGAATCCGGAAGTGCTTTGAAGGAGCTACAAGGCACTATACAGAGCTGTCTTACGACCTTAGAGATGTCATCTATTCAGGTTGAAACGTGGGATTGTCTCTTGGTATACATGGTTTCCTCAAAGCTTCCGAAGTTTACACTCTCCATGTGGGAGCAGCCTTTCCTCAACAAGGCTGAAATTACAGCCTGGAAAGAACTTGATTTCTTTCTGACGCAGTGTCATCACACGTTGGAAGTCATCGACGATGTCCGGCCCAGCGGGCCCGCGCATGTTCCTCCGAGACCGTCGAATGCCAACGCGCAGGTTGCGACGCCCTACGTCGCATACACATCTTTATATCGTTCCTTTTATTAGTATAACTATTCGATTATATTGTAAATATAGCTGTAAGTAGGATAATAAAATAGAAATAAGAAAACCACATAAATACCAAGGCGTGGCAACCCATGGAGCGAACACGGGCACACTGGGGCCAAGCGGCGGAGTTTCGGTAACACCGATACGATTACTCTCCGAGATCCGGTAGCACAGATACGATTACTCTCCGCGATCCGGTAACCCAGATACGATTATTATCGAATAATCACGGCGATCTGCTAACACCAGTACCTATCGGAACCCGCACAATATCGAATAACGATAAGGGAACCAACAGCTGATCGTGGGCTATATAAGGCGACACACAGCTCACATTCACGTGCACGTGCACACGTGCACATTCGCCACGAGCAGCGCAACTGGTAAGTCCTAAGTATTCAAGTAGAACTAACCCTTAGCACAGAGTAGCATTCAAGGTAGGAGGGCCAAGGTTAAGCTCTTGCTAGCTGATCTTGCAGAGAGTGGGAGTCGAGTAAGGTTCCTGAAAACGAACTCGCACATAGCGCAGAGTAGCATTCAAGTCAGGAGGGCCGAGGTTAAGCTCTTGCTAGCTGATCTTGCAGAGGCGGAATCGTCCAGTAAGGTTCTTGAAACCGAGTACAGGGTAGCAGTTCGGACCCAGTATAACTCGGTGCAAGGTTAATAGAGGACCCGCGCGACGCGGCGAGTGACAGAACACGGCACATCGGTCGCCATCGGCAAATCATCGAGGATCGGCCCCTAGGCTACCGCGCGACCAGAGTAGCAACGAGGCGACCCCCGTGTACACCAAACGGAGACTCCACTTTACATCGAGAAAATAAACCCTGATATACCAAACAACTTATTCTGTATTCTTTCTGGGTATTTTGGAATTCTCTGACCGAACCCTGACCCCGGCGAGCGAAGCCGGGCAACCCCGAAAGAGGGTCGTTACAGTGGCGCTCAACGTTCTACAAACGGATAAATTAACCCGAAGATGGGTGAACAGCCTAAATAAAATCCAGCTGGAAGAATATATAACAGAATTCGGAATGACACCAGAACTAGTGATAGAAGACCTCCGATGGCAGCTATCGGAGTTCATAAAAAACAAAGAGCACAGCGAGGAAAGAGTTAAGCGATTAAAAGAGTTGAGCATACGTCATGCGAGAAACTTGTCACCCAAGCCCACAGCAGGGATTAGTTGGAAAGTAACAACGGCAGCGACTCAAACCAGACCAATAAAAAGGAAACCATAAGTAGAACAGGTAGGGTACCCGGAACCGTATAAGATAAGGAGCACCAAAGCAGGAGAACGTACGGTAGCCATCAACACCATCCGCGGATGGGGCGAAAATTTCGACGGAACAGAAGACACGTTGGAATTCCTGACCCGAATCGAAGAACTAGCGACGGCGTATTGCGTAAAGTTAGACCACGTAACAGCAGCGGCAGTAGTCCTATTGAAGGGAGCTTCACTGGACTGGTGGCGCACAATCCCGGAAGAAATACGGGATTGGGAAACCTTCAGAGACCAAATAAAAGGAGGACGGAGGGAAACTCAGGAGGCACTGAGAGGCAGGTGGGGAACCCAGGGCCGAATCAAAACAACCACCGAAGACAATAATAAAATTCGATGGCAGGAAGATCATTGCACACATCCGAATTCAAAACAATGAAATACAGGGAGTAATCGATACGGGAGCAACCAGGAAAAGTAAGCCAAAGGTAGCGCTGTTGATACTCGATGAAATCATCGGAGGCCTAATATTGGGCGTGGACTTCCTAATACAATGAGACACA
Source organism: Drosophila truncata (assembly GCA_008042515.1). Lineage (NCBI taxonomy): Eukaryota > Metazoa > Arthropoda > Insecta > Diptera > Drosophilidae > Drosophila > Drosophila truncata. The sequence continues at coordinate 5,090 of VNJQ01007863.1, forward strand.
ACACTGCAGTGCGGAGGAAGCAAAACGCAAATAAAAGCAGGAAGAAAGGCAACAGGGATCAAACAGCAACTAGGGATAGCCGCGGCACGCGAACCTACGGATGCCGAGATCAAGGAATTGACGCGGAATTGGAACTGATGGCAAGGATAAAAGGGACAAGCCACATTGCAAAACACAGGATCTACATGAAACACGACAGACCCTTGAAGCAAAGGTACTACCCGAAAAATCCAGCCATGCAGAAAATAATCCACGATCAGATCAACGAACTATTAGAAGACGAACTAATAGAGCCCGCATACTCAGCATACAGCTCACCAGTAGTACTGGTCAGGAAAAAAACAACCAGTGGAGATTATGCATAGACTATGGGCAATTAAACGCGAATTCTGAACGAGACGCATACCCGGTACCACGAATGGACCATATACTAAATAAGCTAAGAGAAGTCAAATACATCAGCACGGTTACTGGCAAATACCCATGGAAGACCAGAGCAGACAATACACGGCATTCACAGTACCGAGACGAGGTTTGTTCCAATGGAAGGTGATGCCCTTCGGTCTACACACAGCACCGGCGACCTTTCAGCGGGCACTGGACTCAGTAGTAGGACCGGAGATGGAGGCGTTTGCAGACCCAGATAATATAGCCGCCATTAGAGACCTCCCAAGGCCGACCACTACCAAGCAAGTACATAGTTTCCCTGAAGTAGCTTCATGGTACCGAGTCTTCGTACCGGGATTCACAGAAATCGCGAGACCACTGTCTGAACTGATCAAGAAAGACACAATGTTCAAGTGGACAAACGAACACGAGGAAGCAGCAAAGGCGTTAAAGAACGCACTAACTGAAGATCCAGTACTCGCATGTCCAGACTTCACGAAAACGTTTGTGCTCTAAACAGACGCTAGCAATTGCGGGGAGCAGTTCTGGAGCAGTCCTGACCCAAGAGGACGACACGGGAGAACACGTGATCTCATACGCAAGCCGTAAACTACGCAAGGAAGAGAGGAACTACTCAGCTACCGAGAAGGAATGCCTCGCGATACACTGGGGAATCCATAAAATGAGGATGCACCTAGAAGGGTACCATTTCGTGGTAATCACGGACAAAGTGGCTCAACTCCATAGAAAGCCCATCAGGACGAGTAGCAAGATGGGCACTGACCCTACAACCGTATTCTTTTGATGTCAGATACCGAAAGGGCAAACTCAATGTAGTAGCAGACGCGCTATCGCGGCAACCGACAGAAGAAGCACATAGTACAGAAATCGAAAAGACAAATGGATCAAGGAAAAAATACTGGGCATGCGGAAAGACCCCAGCGCCTGGCCGGACTACTGCATCGAAGAAGGCAACGTGTACAGACACCTACCATCATGGGCAGCAGACGAGGACATACAACCATGGAAGCTCTGCGTAAGCAAACAGCAGAAAGAGAGGGTCTTGGTAGAAAACCACCAAACTACTGCGGCAGGACACCTAGGCATCAGGAAGACGAAGCACAGAATAGCAAACAGGTACTACTAGCCCAGAATGCACAGAGACGTCAAACAATTCGTTGACAGGTGCAGGACATATCAACAATACAAGGTGGTACAACGACAAGCAGCAAGAAAAATGTTAACCAGGATCGTAGAAGCACCATGGGAAACAATATGTGTCGATTTCGTGGGCCCACTCCCAAGAACGAGACACGACAACAACAGGTAGAACACGGAGGGCATATATAAACCACATGAAGGCTTTCGTAGGCAGAGAGGGACTAACAACAAACAAAGAAGAAACAAGTAACAACATAATCACAACCCGACAGAAACCGAACAACCATGAATACATTTGAGGCGAGCAAGCAGCGGTTCCAGAAGCGGATGGAGGAAGCAAACCTCAGGCAGAAGCGGGCGCTGATGATCCAGGCACAGCCCGAGGGACGTAAGCGACGCACCATGACGACCCCGGTAGCGAGGCAGGCACCAGTGCGAACTACGGAGCCCGTGAAACAGGGACTAGTCAGCCATAGGCCCAATGCAGAGGCGGGGCTGTTCGTAGCAACCGGGAAGAAGCGGGTGGAGCACATCCCCATACCCCCATAACCCCGATACGATTATTATCGAATAATCAAGACGATCTGCTAACACCAGTACCTATCGGAACCCGCACAATATCGAATAACGATAAGGGAACCAACAGCTGATCGTGGGCTATATAAGGCGACACACAGCTCACATTCACGTGCACGTGCACACGTGCACATTCGCCACGAGCAGCGCAACTGGTAAGTCCTAAGTATTCAAGTAGAACTAACCCTTAGCACAGAGTAGCATTCAAGGTAGGAGGGCCAAGGTTAAGCTCTTGCTAGCTGATCTTGCAGAGAGTGGGAGTCGAGTAAGGTTCCTGAAAACGAACTCGCACATAGCGCAGAGTAGCATTCAAGTCAGGAGGGCCGAGGTTAAGCTCTTGCTAGCTGATCTTGCAGAGGCGGAATCGTCCAGTAAGGTTCTTGAAACCGAGTACAGGGTAGCAGTTCGGACCCAGTATAACTCGGTGCAAGGTTAATAGAGGACCCGCGCGACGCGGCGAGTGACAGAACACGGCACATCGGTCGCCATCGGCAAATCATCGAGGATCGGCCCCTAGGCTACCGCGCGACCAGGGTAGCAACGAGGTGACCCCCGCGCACACCAAACGGAGAAAATAAACGCTGATAAACCAAACAACTTATTCTGTATTCTTCCTGGGTATTTTGGAACGTGGGGGCTCTGAACGAACCCCGACCCTGGCGTGCGAAGCCGAGCAACCATGAAAGAGGGTCATTACAAGGTGGAGCCAGGGTGGCTCCGGCACCCATGGGGTTTGATTTGCGCTTGAGGGAAAATCATCCGGTGCGACTATGCCCACGGTTCCTAGAAATGGACGTTAATGGTGGGTCAGACTACATTAAGAGAAAGCAGCTTTGCTTAAATTGCTTCGCTTGGGGTCATCAACAGCGAGATTGTACTAGCGCGCATAGTTGTTTTACGTGTCTTTGCCGGCATCATTCCCTGTTACATCGCGGTTATCCTTTTGCGAGCGTTCAAAGCTCTGGTGTGCCTTCGAGGCCAGTATCTATGACTACTCCAGCAGTCGCAGCAGCCCCCGAAGATCTCTCGGATGTACAAGTGTGCTTCGCGTCCAGTTCAAAGGCTGTCTTACTGGGCACGGTATCACGGCAGGGATCATTAATATATGTCGTCTGGGCTGTAATTTTCAAGCGCGCACTCTGATCGAGTCCGGTTCCGAGGCTACTTGCCGACATTCTTTCTTCGGTCCTCCTTGGCAGCTGTAAGCCCAGCTTTTGCGGGTTGCTTCTCGGACAGGAGTCTGTTTTCGATTGGGTGTTGACAGGGCCCGTGTCCTTAGCACCCCTCCCAGCGTTTCCGAGTTCTCTACGCGAGTTTCTCATCTGACCGAGGACTCCCTGGACAAACTCCTTACCAAGTTCTGGGAGGTGAAAGAGGTGCTCGTGAAATTAATATCCGAGTCTAATTCGGCGTGTGAGGCGAATTTCATCCGAACCTCGAAAAGAGGCAGCAGCGGGATATATGTGGTAACGCTACCATTTCGCGACCCTGATCACGTTGGGACCGGATTGGTACATTTCAGGCCCTTCACATTGTCTTAGTTCTTGCGGAACGAGCAACGCTTAAGGAAGGATCCTTCACTCAAGGCACGGTATGAGGCCGTCATCCAAGAGTACCTGGGCACATGACCGAACCTCCGTCCACGAACCATGTCGCCAGCTACTATCTCCCACGCGGTTCTCAATACCGAGAGCACGACTACGAAGGTGCGGGTCGTGTTCAATGCATCCAGTCCATCAGAAAACGGGACCAGCTTGAAAGACATTCTTTACGCGGTTCCAGTTCTACAGTCCGATTTGACAATCCAGATTCTCAAGTGGCGGTACTTTCGGTACGTTTTTAATGCCGACATTGAGAAGATGTATCGGCAAATCTGGGTCGATCCGAGCCTTACCTCATTCCAACGCATCCTTATTCGAAATCCCGAGGGAGAAATCCGAGATTACGAGCAAAAAACGGTCACCTTCGGAGTCAATTGTGCCCCGTTTCTGGCAATCCGAGTCCTTCAAGAAGAAGGGAGATATCTGCAGGCTAATCATATTATTCGAAATTATATGTACGTGGACGATGTCCTAGCCGGAGCAAACTCCAAGCGCGAGGCTGAGCTGGCCATTCAAGAGTTGGACAAGGCTCTGAGTTCAGCAGAATTCCCGCTACGGAAATGGACGTCAAACAGCAAAAAAAATTTTGCAAATATCCAAATTGAGCATTTCCTTCGCGCTGACTTCGTCGGGATCGACACTGAGAGTACGGCGAAAACATTGGGGGTGCGCTGGAGGGCAACGTCCGATGAGTTTTTTTTTTATTCCGTCTGAACTGTCCGCCTACTCGTCCCTCACGAAACGACGGGTCCTGTCCCAAATTGCGAAACTGTTCGATCCTGCAGGCTGGCTCGACCCCTTTATTAACGATCTAAGATGTTCATGCAAGACATTTGGCTCCAAAACCTATGATAGGACGATTTCCCCAGGAATCGTCTCAAAAAGGGATCGATTTTCTAGAAAGTTATTTCTCGCTTGAAGGTAGAGCATTATGGGTTCTGTGATGCGTCGCAGAAGGCGTATGGCGCGGCCATCTACGTCCGAGTTGAAGTTGGATCCACGATAATGGTGAATCTGCTCACGGCGAAGACGAGGGAGGCACCAAAAAAAACCGTGTCGCTCCAGAGGCTAGAGTTGTGCGGAGCCTTGCTGCTGCCGAGATGGCCGCCGCTATTCTTCCAAGGATGCCCGGGTCTACTGCAGGCTTGCACTGCTGGACTGCAGCATGTCACTGGACGACGTTCGTGGCCAACAGGGTGACTAAGATAACGCAGCCCACCGACGCTGGAAGATGGGCACATGTCGTCGGGTGACGTCCTCCGAGGTCCTCCAATATGATGAACGGCATCCGGTCATTCTTCCTTACAATTGTCATTTTGCTCGTTCCTAGTTCATTTTACGCACCGTATAATGCTGGATGGCGCTAACCAGCTGATGGTACGGCTGATTCGTGCGAACTTCCGGATACCCAGGATCAAAAATCTTGTTAAATCCGTAATTTTCTCCTGCAAGGTATGCGTGATCCACATTAGGAAAGTACAAACCCAGCTTATGGGTGAATTACCTAAAGAGCGAACGTACTTTTCGCGTCCAATTAGATATATGGGCGTAGATTACGCAGGCCGATACGCAGGCCCTTTGGGAAGCTGGAGTCAAGAGCTTCAAAACGATGTTTTATAAGTCCACAGCCACTTGAAAATAGACTTTCGAAGAGCTTTCGACGCTCCTCGCCAATATCGAAGCCTGCCTGAATTCGCGGCCAATCGCTCCAATGTCCGAGGACCCCATTGATCTGCTGGCGCTCAAGCCAGGTCATTTTCTTGTTGGGGAACCCCTCCTCGCCACCGCGGAACCTGAAATAAAGGGTGCCACCACGTCCATAATCAGGTGGCCGGTGGCAGCACCTTAAGGCTCTCCATCAACAATTTCGGCTACGGTTGAAAGAGGAGTACCTCAAGAAGCTCCATAAGCGCAACAAGTGGCAAACGCCCACAGAACCTTTTTTTTTTTATTTTTTTTTTCTTTTTTCGCGCGAGGTCCCACGCAAACCTCCCGCCCAACCGACCGAGAGGCTCAACCGTGTGACGTACGGCACGAACGCGTTCTAGATAGACGCGAGAGAAAGAAAATAGATAATAGAACAAGGAAAAATTAAGTTACAATTCTGGCTAATTCTACAAGCACTACGGTCTTAAGTCTTTGAAGGCTTTTAATGCCATCTATACTGTTAAAAAGACGATTGTAATCAGTACATAAAACCCTAAAGGGTTCATGCACTTCAAACTCTCGCCTACAGTGGTTAACTACTAAAGGGATATAAGTTCGAGATGTTAAACGGGGAACATGGAAGTTGAGAAGGCCTAGTAGGTAGGGGCTCTCCACATCGCCGAGCATCGTCCTACGATTAGCTAGAAAAGGTAAGTTAATTAAAAGAAGTCTACTAGAATAAGACGGCAATCTTAGGTCAACATCCCAGGCTAGGCCTCCGAGGGCAAAAAGTAAAAAGTTCTTTTGGACAGATTCGATGCGGTTACTATGGACTCCGAATTGAGGACTCCAGACACACGAACCGTACTCCAATATGGGGCGAACTAACGAAGTAAAAAGGATCTTCGTTACATAAGGAGAGTCAAATTCCTTTGCCCACCTCTTAATGAATCGAAGCATGCCTCTGGCTTTGTTAACCATACAGGAAATATTTTCAGAGAACGAAAGTTTTGGATCCAAGCGGACCCCTAGATCATCTAAAGTTTTGGAATTGCCGATAACTTAGAGATTCCCCTATAGTTACTGGCATCCGATTTGCTACCTTTTTTGTGGAGAGGAATAACAAATGATTCCCTCCAAAGAAGAGGAAATTCTGAAGGTTCTAAAGATAAGGTAAACAATTTAAGAAGGGGGTTACACAGCGCCTCGGAACAATACCTAAGCACAGAGCCCGGTATTCCATCGGGACCTGGTGAATAAACTGGCTTAACGCGTTGAATATCTAGAATAAGTAAGCTTTCATTTAAAATAGGACTGAAAATTAAGTTCGAACTGGGCATAGCGGAAGAAACTATCTGATCTGAAATAGTAGAGGACGAATATGTAGTTTTAAAAAACTCAGCAAAAAGATCGGCTATTGCATGATCAGAATTTGCTGTAGTGTTCCTAAATGAAAGCGAGGAGGGTTATAAATTAGGTTTACGTTTAGTGTTAACAAAGTTATAAAACTGTTTTGGGTCCTGTGTGAACTGGACCTGACAACGAGTCAAATAATTTTTATAACACTGAGCGTTTAGCACGGTGAAGTTAGACCGAGCACTGAGATAAGAGGAAAAGGAAGTTTTTGAACCGGTGAGTTTATATTTATTATAAAGCCTAAATTTTAAATTTTTTAAGCGTGTTAGCTCTTTGTTGAACCGAGGAGGTTTATTAGAGACCAACGGATAGGTTACCGGAACACAAGGAAAAAAATGAGTTCATGGCACTGTAAAAAATATAAACGGCGGTTGCCATGTCATAGCTCATGTAAAGATCGGACCAATTGAATTCAGATATTAGAGTGTTTAGCCTCTGATAGTCGGCTTTTCGGAAACAGCGGACTTTTGTTATTCTTCTACCAGATGTAGTTTCTAACACTGTCCCAGTATCGATAGTCACTTCGAAAGTTGGATGGTAAGGATCTTCAGGAAGCGTAATTGGAGGAACTCTGATTAGGTTTACGCCTGCAGGATCTGAAACAAAGCACAGATCAAGTAAGCGGTTTAAAGAATTAAATACGTGGTTAACTTGCGATAGGGATAAATCAAGCAATCCGTTAATGAAGTCATGCTGTGCCGTAGTCTGAAGGACATTAGACACGCCATCATTAGACCAATGAACACCCGGTATATTGAAGTCACCTAGAGTCACTAATTGGTCCCCGTCAGAAAGCCTTCTGGAAACTGCCTGAATTGCCAAAAGGTGTTTCCAATAGGTTGGCTCTTCTGAAGATGGAGGAATGTAAGAGCAGATTACATAAACAGTGGTACCTGTGAAAGATAATTTAACGCAAATGAATTCAATGTCCAAAAAATCATCAGATACAACCTGTTCAGATATAAGGCCGGAGTCAACGGCAATTAAAGCTCCGCCACCACGCTGAGAAAGACGGTCCAATCTGAAAATTGTGTACTTACTCTGGAGAATTTCGGAGCAAAAAATCTCCGGTTTCAACCAGGTTTCCGTAAACACAATTACCTGGGATGTAAAGGAAAAGCTATCAGAATACAGTTTAGAGAGCTTACTGCGTAAGCCCCTAGTATTCTGATAGGAAAGTAGTAAGGGTGTGGTTAGTTTTTTGGGACAGAAGGTACGGCGTGGGCACTGCGGTTTGTGACGGCCTGGGTAGTTGGTACTCCCACAGGCCGGTTTATCTTACTTCGAACCTTATACTCCTTGACTACAATGTGCTCGGGCCAGAACTCACCCGAGAAAATTGTGTCGAAGAGCTGGAGTGAGACATTTATTTTAAAAGATGAAATGTCTCTGGCATACGAAAATTTGAATTTTTCCACTTTAATATTTCCGGCTTGAGTTTTGCCTTGTATATAGGCTAGTACATCTTCCGATGCGAGATCAGGGGCAAGCCTCGAAACAAATATTGTTTTCGATGGTGGAACTGCTGTAAGGTTCTTACGTAACGTAATGTTACCAACATCGGCCGGTGTTTCGGGCATTGTTGGACCCTAGGTCGGTTTTATTACAGGATTTTGAGGAGCCAATGATTTGGCTCCGCAACGGACACATCAGAAATTGCTGGCTGAGCGGTTGCCGCTACCCCCGCGTCCGATTCGGATACCGAATCTTTTTTCGTTCGTGATCTCAGAACCATTGGATTTGGTACTGGGACCAGGAGCTGTGGGGCGGGAATATGGCAGAACTAGGTTGCTGTGGCTCACACAGACAGCAGACTTTTTGCGTTTCGGCGACTCATTTATTAGCTTCATACTATTAAATTGAGCGTCTAGCGCGGAGAACAGGTCATCCGCTTTGCGAAAAGTGACCATAATCTCGTTAAATCCACTTCTGGTCTGACGCATGAAGGATGATATTTCCTTCTCAACCGGTCGGCAGTTCTCGCAACAATAACGCAGGCCCTTTTTGCTGGACACTGCGTCAGCTATGCGACCTGTCACCGCAATGCACTTTGCGTGCACTAACGTATCGCAAAGCCAGCAATGGAGACTTGGATGGCCGGCCAAAATATTTTTTTGGCAGTTTTTAATTCCACAGACAATAATTGAGACAAATTTTCACAAACCCGTGATCCACTGTGGACACAATCAGTTCCGAAAAAAAGAACCAGAGAGAGAGAGAGAGCGAGAGGGTTAGTTTGTGAGCGCAAGAAATCACAAGAGCGAGAGAGCTATGAACCGCTTAGCTGCAGCTAAAAGCTAACGACACTCAAGCGGGGAAAAAGAAAAACGCGATAAGAACAAAAAAAAGAAAGATAAGATCACCGTCTTAGCACAACTAAAAATTTTTATTAAAACACTAAATTACACAGAAAAGTGCATGCACGCGCGGAAGCATAACGGTATATATATTTACTGATGATAGTTAAAGAATATAGAGGAAACCCCGGTGGTTTAAAATCAAAATAAACAAAAATTCGGAGCGCAAAACAAAAACACGACCGTTCGCTAAGAAGTGAGAGAACTCATCATGGCGCAAGCGATATGGTCGTTATCAAGGAGGACAATCTGCGATCCAATGACCGGGGTCTCGTTAAGCATCCTGTCGCGAAGGTCGTGCTGCTACCCGGGGTAGCCTCGAAGCCCTAGACATCAAGGAAAGTCCTACGGGATACTGCGGAAGGATGATGACCTTAACTGGCGACTTTCAGCCCAGCTGAAGGGAGGAAGAGGGAGGGGAAGGGAAGGGAAGGGAAGGGAAGGGAAGGGAAGGGAAGGGAAGGGAAGGGAAGGGAAGGGGATTGTCCGCTTTCCCGCAAATCAAGCCTCCCGTCCTGCCTGAGAAACAAAACAAATATATGTACAACAAAAACAAACACCTATGCCTTGGCCACCAGTCCCCAGGTCCTCGGTGCAATTGAAGTCCGTAAAATAGGCCTCGCAAGCCACTAAACGCGGGGGCTGGATGACCCAGGACGTGGCCTGACGAGACATCGTCATCCTGCTGGTTATCTCGGGGCACCACCCATCTCCGGCGGACCAATGCCGGACCAGACCCGGCGAAACTTCACCCTAGCCACGCCAAGATCCTAATATCCCTACTGGTGCTCCATAAGAAATACAAGGGTTAGGGACTTAAGGTACACTATATCCAGCTTATTTTAAACCGGTCCTTTAATATTTTGCAGCACTTATGTTGCACAAATCCCTCACGCAAGGGCGGCAGCGGCCATAGCGATATCACCACAGGGGTAAACCGCAACCGGAAGACAACGGAAAAAAATGCCGCGGCCAGTGCTTTTACCACTGCCACGCTGAAAGGAAACATCCTTTTATTAGCATGTTTTTTATTCCTCATTTTCACTTTTTTCGCACGTTTTATTTTTTCGATTTAGTTCCAAGAAATTAGATACCTAGACAACAAATAGCTGCGCTCACAGTTTTCTCCTACTGCCCTAACCTCCCCGTCTACGCCTTTCGTTATGGCCTCGGTCCGTACCCAGAGTTCCGGTCTAGAAACCGTTGATCTTCTGGTGCAACGGCCGAGGCAAAAAGATAAAAGCCAATTAAGCCGGTTCGCTTAAGAATCCCTCACTTCCCCCTGTGGCCCTACCTATCCACCCTTATTGATATATCGATTGTCCTTCTAGCTCATTTCGGCTGGAAATGCAACAATCGATGCATCGATGTTTTTCGAATTTTCTAAATCATCGATGTTTTTTTTGACCACCGATCTTTTTGTGCGTGTCTATCAAGAGAAAAAGCAAAGGACAAGTACATAAACGAGCATTTTTTTATTTTTTAAATATAATGGTAATACTTAGCTATTATCTTTTTGTCAACACTGATTTAAACAGCTCACGCCCGTTTTGTGTTTTGTTACACTGTGAAACATTTTTAGGTTGGTCTATAATTTAACCATGAATCGTTTTAAAAACCAACAATAAGTACAAATCATTGAATTTTATTATCAAAATGCGTGCTCTGTTAAGAAAGTTCAACGAGCGCTTTTTCCATTTGACGGTCGGTCAGTGAAGAAGCAATTCTGGCTATTATCAAACCATTTTTGCCAAAATGCAAGAGCTTGACTTGCATGACATGTGTTTTCAACAAGACAGAGCCACATGCCACACAGCACGCGTAACAATGGACTTATTGAGGAAAATTCGGTTAAATTGTGCGATTTAACGCCTTTAGGCTTTTGTAGATTGAATGAGATTCCAAAAATTAATAACATTTGTGGCATTACAAAAGAAATTCCAGCAAAATAACACATATAGTTGTCGGTTTCCAGGTTCTATTAAATCATCTAATTAATGAAAACTGTAATACTGTGTGATAGCGCCATTACCTATAAGTGTCAAGTGACGCTTACTTTGTTCATGCGAATTGTGGTATTCAACAAGCGAGCGTAAAATAAGTAAATTTTTGTGAAATGGAAAAAATAAATAAATATACAAGAGTTTTTTGGGTAAATGGTTAAACAGCTTTTCCGAAAAGCGCTTTAAAATTGATCGCAATAACATATTTTGTTCAACTAGCGAAGAAGAGGTAACATTAAAACAACATGATCACTGATCACTGATCCCTCAGGGATCAGTAATCATGTTGTTCTGGTGAACGCGTATGATCATTTCGCCGTTTCAAAAAACATCGGCTTGGAACCTATCGTTATCTTCCTGCTTCCCGCCAACATTGATTTGAATTTGCTTATAAGATAATTTAAATATACAACAGTAACCATAACTAAAAAGCAACTGGAGACATTTTAAAATATTCCTTTTAAAATATTCCTTGACCGGAGACCTCATAAAATAATTTATTGTTGAATGGGGCGCCTTATTTCATTGAAAAGGCGTGCTGTCAAATTTATTTCATCCTAATGCAGCACTGTACATTTCATTCTTGCTTACAAAAATTTAATAATAATTATATAAATAATTACCAATTCGTTAAAATTAAGTAATTATAATGACTGACCACTGCTTTCATTAATAATAATTTATTTTTCTTTTAGTTACGTTTCTATTTTTTTCTTTTTCTTTTCGATAATTCAACCATCGATATAATTCATCAGTATCGCGAAAAGGTAGCGGACTATTTTTACGACCCCTTTTTGGTAATCATGATTACTAAAATCTTGCAAAAAATTAGGGATGACACGCACTATCGATAGAAATCCATCAGTGATCATTAGGGCGGACTTATTTTGTATGAAATTTTTAAGGCCATACTGTCACCCTCTAATAAAATGCCCTTTGGTTCCCTAAATACATAACAGGAAGAAAAAGTTAAAAAATGGGTTTTAGGCGGTGCGCAATGGCTTTAAAGTTTATTGCGCATATTTTATGTTTATCTAGATGCCGTAGACTTGATTTTATACTTTGACAGTACCCCAAAAATTACCCATGTTTTGAACTTTGGTAAACTTCTCTCACAGCTCTGGGGTAGTTAATAAAATTCATATTGTGGAAATATGAATTAATTTTTAAAGATATTAATGCAAAATCTATAAAAATTATTGGGACTAAAATCCTTTATCTACCATTAAAACTGTGAGCGCCACAAAATTTGCCAATTTGTGGGCAAAAAGTCGACAACATTTTTTGCATTAGAAAAAAAGAAACATGCAATTCATTTAAAAAAACAAGAAAGGAAAGCTAACTTCGGGCGGAGCCGAAGTTTATATACCCTTGCAGAATATTCTGTAAATTATATTTTCCAAATTGAATCATATGCAATCTAATTTAAATGACTTAACGAGAAGGCTGAAATGGCCGGGTAATTTCCGATCGTTCAGTTATATGGCAGCTATAAGATATAGTCGGCCGATCGTTATGAAATTTGGTAGGTCGGATCAACTGACCAAATATATAATTTGTAGGAAGTTTTTCTTTTCTATCTTCAAAAACACAAAAGATGGGCAATTTTCGATTTTTCAGTTATATTATTATATCTATAGCTATATCTTATAGTCGGCCGATCCTGATAAAATTTGGTTTGTCGTAGTATTTTGCCAAAAATA
>VNJQ01007866.1:0-16177 GCA_008042515.1 Drosophila truncata
GACCTTAAGGGCCTCTAAACCGTTCTCACTGATTGTAGACCTTAAAGGCCTCTAAACCGTTCTCACTGATTGTAGACCTTAAAGGCCTCTAAACCGTTCTCACTGATTGTAGACCTTAAAGGCCTCTAAAGCATTTCTCGGTAATTGTAGACCTTAAAGGCCTCTAAACCGTTCCCACTCCGTGGTAGACCTTAAGGGCCTCTAAACCGTTCTCACTGATTGTAGACCTTAAGGGCCTCTAAACCGTTCTCACTGATTGTAGACCTTAAAGGCCTCTAAACCGTTCTCACTGATTGTAGACCTTAAAGGCCTATAAAGCATTTCTCGGTAATTGTAGACCTTAAAGGCCTCTAAACCGTTCCCACTCCGTGGTAGACCTTAAAAGGCCTCTTAACGATTCTCACTGACTCGTAGACCTTAAGGGTCTCGGACGCCGCATTTCTCAGGCTGCAAGGACGACGCAACTGATCTTCTCTAAGGCCAGGCCAACGACGATACCCCAACGAGGCCGAGCAGAAGCCACGCCACCACGGGAACACCGGAGTTGTAACTGGTTACTACAAACATATTAGTGTAAATAAAGCCTTGATAATTGATTACTGTGTAATTTTCTGTGTCTTCTCCTCTGGAACCTGGTCGGAATCTCTTGTAGCAACCCCACTTGGACATAAATAAATCTCTGAGACGAACCCTGGCCATCCCTGAGCCACCCGAGTATTGGCGAATCGTCACAAGATTGCTAGAATTTTTTTAAGTTAGCGTCGAAAATATGGTACGGTACACGCCGTTTGGCGGTAGGTTCAAAATGGAGCCAGTGTTATTAATAACAAGATGGACATACAGTGGGGTGTCCCGACAGTAGAATACCCTGTACCCTGGACCGCTCCCCGTGAATTGAATTCGAGACAACTTACAATTACTTTAACGAACGTTCTAGAAATAGCTGTGACTTTGTTTCGCTGTATGTATGCAGGCAAGGAATGTGACCATTGCAAGTGTATTGGTGCATGTGTTATTTGGAGCCCTTTGCCTTGGCTGCCTCTTGTATACATAATAAGTATAAAGTAAAAAGACTATATCTCCGATATTTATTGTACGATCGTAATGAAATTTAGACAATCTGTGTATTTTGATAAAATACATCAAGGTTGTGAATATAGTTTACCTAACTTTATAAATTTAGGAGATATACGTTTTTTTCAAATAGCTCCCCAAAAAAGGGGAGCAGCAAAAATTTAAAACAAACTGGATCTGCGTGCAGATATAAGAAGTCTAAGTCCCAAGTTTGGTGTCTCTAGCTCTTATAGTCTCCGAGATCTAGGCGTTCATACGGACAGACGGACAGACGGACAGACGGACAGACGGACAGACGGACAGACGGACGGACGGACGGACGGACGGACGGACAGACGGACATGGCTATATAGACTCCTTAAGTGGTCCTGACCAATATTTAGGTAACTTTTGGGGGTCTGCCACGCCTCCTTCTGCCTGTTACAGAATATCGCACAAAATTATAATACCTTTGTACCTTTGGTACATGGTATAAAAATGGAAAAGAGGAACACTCGAATTTCTCAAAATCCTATGGATAAAATTGAATAATATTAAATTCGAAATTAGAGAAAAATTTGCTCTTTTCAATGAGATACCGTGCATGTTGGCACAATTCTTATAAGGATTGCTAGAATTTGTTTTAAGTTAGCGTCGAAAATATGGATATATATATATATGTGCAAACATATGTATATATATATATTTGGTTTAGAATCTGGTTCTCTGCAAGTTCACATCTAGTTCCATTTTCATAGTTGGCGCCTATTTTAGCAGCCCACCTACAGCACCCACTGTTGTGCTATTTTCTCAAAAAGTTATGAATAGAAACTTATGCAATTTTCACCAAATGTTCTTTAATTCTTCCTTAATAAGCCAGTATACCGTGCATATTCGCACAATTTCTAAAACTGGAGTTATTGGACTTACCATTTTTGCTGCCCTTTTTTGTATGGAGCACACCCCGAGGTTGGCTTATTGAATTTCAATTTGCTCAAAAACTTATGGATGAAAGTTAATGAAACTTGGTAAGATAAACCTACAATAAATGGCCTTTATCCTGGCATACCGCATATGTTTACACAATTCCTGTGAGCCGAGATATTGCAAAAACTGTGAAAACCCGATTTTTCAAAGGCTATTTTTTGAAAAAAGGCTTTTGTTTGAAAAAGAATAGTAAATTCGTTTTTTAGCATTTATATACTTTATTTTGTTCAAAGTAGTGCCTTATTTTCGAAATAAATAAAATATTAAATATTTCTCCGTATTCCATTTTCCCACCGTTCCACATCGACGCTAACTCACCGACGCTAATTTGACGCACATGATAAAATTTTGCATCATGATCAGTGATCAAACGCGTTCAGCAGAACTATCGATTGAAATCCATCACTGATCAGTGATCATGTTGTGACCATTAGTCGCTTAAAAAATACAAAATAAATCGGTTTTGTGTTGCTAAATGTGGGCGGAAATTTAAAAATCAAGACAAGTTAAATTTAATTTTAAGAAAACATTTCAGTATCATCTATATTCCCAATTATTAAATAATATGCAAGCGAATTTCTTAACCGGGAAACTATATTTTATTGCTTTTCTTCGCCGCCCGCACCATCTTTTTAGAGTGGTAGTTCTTTCACGAGGTCGAATTTAGGTGTCTATTTAAAATATAAATTTGTATACTTTATTTAACGTTCTATTTAAAACAAAACACACGCGAGCTCCCAGTCGCCTCCATATGGTACCAATGATGCATCTGGACGAGGAACTCGGATGATTGCACAAGGGTGCCACAGTGCGCACACTGCTTGATCTATTGGGTTGGCAAGAAAGTCATGTTGTTTTTTTTAGCAATCGTTTTTAATCTAATTTATTTACGACTAATCGAGCACCAGGTTCAAACTTTTTGGTATCGCTTTAAAGCTTATTGTCTTAGGTACTATCGACAAAAATTATTCGATAACATTTGTGGAAGCTATAGCAAATTAAACATGGAGGACCAAAGTGAGCAAAGTGAGAAAAAAAGCAGTCGAAGCTCGCGAAAAATTGTGCGAGGTGTATGGTAAAGATGCCATGAGTGATCGCCAATGTCAGCGCTGGTTTGCCAAATTCAGGCTTGGAGATTTTGGTGTTAAAGACGCCCCACGTTCTGGTCGACCATCGGCCGTTTTTGACGAACAAATTCAGGCTTTGCTGGATGAAAACCGGCGTTATTCAACGCGGGAGATGTCAGATAAGCTCAGTGTGTCGCATACAACGGTTGAAAACCATTTGAAGAAACTTGGCTACGTAAGCAAGCTCGATGTTTGGGTTCCTTAAAGGAAATTCACCTAACTAAGCGTATCAACATCTGCTATTCTCTGCTGCAACGGATTAAAAACGATCCTTTTTTGAAGCGGATCATTACTGGTGACGAAAAGTGGGTTGTTTACAATAATGTCCAACGAAAAAGATCATGAAGCAAGAAAGATGAGCCAGCCCAAGCCACATCAAAGGCCGATTTCCATCAGAGGAAAGTTATGCTGTCTGTTTGGTGGAATTGGAAGGGTGTAGTGCACTTTGAGCTGCTGGGACGGAATGAAACCATTAATTCAGATGTGTACTGTCGCCAACTATCCAATTTGGCGGAAAAAATGAAGGAAAAGGAGCCGGCACTAGCTAATCGCAAGGGTATAGTCTTTCACCATGACAACGCTAGGCCCCACACATCATTGGTCACTCGGCAAAAATTAACGGAGCTGAATTGGGAAGTGCTACCACATCCACCTTATAGTCCGGACTTAGCACCTTCAGATTACCATTTGTTTCGCTCTCTTCAAAAACTCAAAAACTCTTTAAATTGTAAAAACTGTGATTCAGATGAGGCTGTCGAAAACCACTTGTCTCGATTCTTTGCTGGAAAAGACCAAAAGTTCTTCGAACGCGGAATTATGCAGCTGCCCGAGAGATGGTCATTAGTGGTCAAAAAAAAACGGCCAATACATAATTGATTAATTATCAGTCCTGATAAATCATCTTTGAAAATATTGAAAAAAACCACATGACTTTCTTGCCAACCCAATAATATGGGCGGCCAAAAATAGTTCCAGTTGGAATATAAATCTGAAAATTGGTATATTGCTATATAGACCCCACAACATAAATAAAGGCGGAAACCATACGTTAAAACCAGAAAAAATAAGAATTTAAATTTCTTACAAAAATTCAATTTCATACTTTCAGTGTTTGTAAATTACCTATTAATAAATGTAAATATTCGATTGACAGCTCTCGTCGAGTAAGGATGTGCTTACGGATGAACTCAACGTGGTGTTTAGTTTCGGAGTGTTTTTCGCAGTTAAAAGTTAACACTGAATCCTAATAAACGTACAGACAGTGAGGCCTAGTCCTTCAGTACGCGTGGTATATGGACGTAAGTGTGCGCGACGTGATTCTGAGTAAAAGTTTGCATTTTAATTTATTAGTAAATGTAAAACATTTTCATTGACAGTTGACATTGACATTGACATTTGTGGAACCAAACGGCACAATACGTAGAAAAGTCAACAAATTATTTTAATTGTTCCAACCCAGCCGCGCTCTGCATGCGGTCCTTGCATTCGTCGAAGTGGTGCCAACGTTTCCCACGTGCCGCCAGAATAGAATGCCATTACCAAAAAGCAATCGGAAACCTCCACTAGGTTTTTGTTAATCGCTCAAAATGGACAGACAACAACAACAACCCATTGATGTGGAATCGATAAGGAAGACTGCTGGAGTATCTCCTGTCGAACTATGAACTAGCTTGCGAGCTAGCTTGCTGACGGCGGCTCTAATACTGACAGTACAACCAGATGGGCTTCCACAAGCTGCGTTACAACTTGTACCGCGACATCCTCAATCTCAACTCCTGTGACGTTCACAACAAGTTTGTGTGGGAGTTTATGTTCTGTTGCATCCAGCACAAGGCAAGATCCTGCTCCTATTAGCACGTTAGCACGCAACTCCAAGCCAGGGTGGCAACAAGTCACCGCGAAGCCAAAGAAAGAAGTAGCAAAAAAGAGAGCAGGTACTGTTCTCTTTCCTAAGGTCAGTAAGAAAACCAGCTATACTGATAATTCTGAAAATCGCTTCATTACACTAAGTGACGAGGAAGAAATGGACGTCGAAGCCTCCAATTCGCAAGCTGCGATAAACCGCACTGCAACGAAGTGTGACGCAGGTCTGCAGCCGGAAATATCCAATAGCTCAGGACAAGTATAAACAGCTGCACCGAAAGCCGCTCGATGGGTCCCAAGGATTATGGTTCCCGGTGTGGTCAGCTACTCTGCTTTTTGCAGTGAGCTGGATGCTCTTATTGGAAACACTTACTCCATCAAAGCGTTGAACTCAGGCGATTGCGCCGTTCAGTGCAACTCCTCCGACTCCTACAGCTCCTTTGCCAGACACTTTCGCGAAAAAGGAAATGTTTTCCATCACCACCGACCATTTCGCATGGTAATGAGAAACATTCACCACGACGTCCTTTCGGAGGACATCATTGAGTGCCTGCAGGCAGAGGGTCATTGCGTTATGCGTATCTATAGCCCTCGTAATAAGGCGACACAGCACCCACTGAACATGAGGTTTGTGGACGTTCAGAAAGCTGACAACAACATCTTCTT
Source organism: Drosophila truncata (assembly GCA_008042515.1). Classification (NCBI taxonomy): domain Eukaryota; kingdom Metazoa; phylum Arthropoda; class Insecta; order Diptera; family Drosophilidae; genus Drosophila; species Drosophila truncata. Next base: position 5,697 of record VNJQ01007866.1, read on the forward strand.
AAAAACATCTCTGCGGTCTGTAGACACATAGTGACCTGGGAGAAGCCACGCAAGCAATTCGGTCCTGTACAATGCCATAGATGTCAGGAATACGAACATACCAAAGCATACTGCACACGGAGAAAATCACCCAGTCGTGGAGTGCAAGAAAAGACGACCCTAGGTACTGCTATCACTGCGGTAACTCTCACGCGGCAAACTTTAGAGGATGCCGCAAATACCTACAAGTTGCATTTAAGCAAAATCACCAATTGAAGGTCTCAGCAGCCGCAGAACCAAATACGATTCCTCCAACCCATCTTTTACACAATGTTGGTAAAGAATCATTTGCTAGTATAGCCAGAAGGAGCATACACACTGGCTTAAAAACGACTCCGACAAAGCAAACGCTTTTGCTGAACACTTGTCTGTTACTTTTACTCTTTTCGATCTCTCAGACCCCTCGCACAGCGACGAAGTTGCAAACTTTTTAAGCGCCTCTACGCTCACTACGCCGCAAGAAGTCACGCTGCAAGTAAAGGCGCTTAACCTAAAAAAGACTCCTGAACCCGAGCGGCAAAGGCTCTTGCAACCAGAGGAGTGCTAGCACTGGTATAGATTTTCAACGCCATGCTGAGCCTGGGACATTTTCCAAGGCAGTGGAAGCAAGTCAGAATCATCATAATCCCAAATCCAAACAAACCTCCGACTCAAATCGATTCCTACCGCCCAATCAACCTGCTATCCACATTGTCAAAAGTGTTCGAGCGAATTCTACTCAGCCGACTATTAGAACTACCTCAAGTAGAAGGCCATATACCTCACCACCATCGGCTTTAGAAAATCCCATGGCTGTCCAGAGCAAGTCCATCGCCTGGTCAACCACATCACCCACGGACTCGAGCACAAACTGCACACTGTAGGCGTCTTCCTGGATGTCAAACAAGCCTTTGACAAGGTGTGGCACGAGGGCCTCCTGTACAAAATCAAGGAACTTCTCCCTGCTCCCTACTTCGCCATCCTGAGGCCCTTTCTTGCCGATCGAACGTTTGTAGTAGCAGTAAGGGACGCAAGATCCAGCTTGGCTCACATCCACGCAGGAGTGCCCCAAGGCAGTGTGCTTGGTCCATTCTTATACACCATGTACACAAGTGACATGCCAGTTCCGTCGCCCACTACAGACGCCCGTATGCTTCTGGCTACATATGCTGACGACACGGCGTTGCTTGCGTCCCACACATCTCAGCTGACAGCTTAAGCTGCAGTTCAGGACTGGCTGCGTGCGATGGAGCGCTGGACCAAGCAATGGAATATAGCCATAAACTGCAGCAAGTCGGCAAGCGTAACATTTAGACTAAGGCTTACCATCCGGAACGCCACATCTCAGTGCTACTTGGGTGTACACCTAGACCACCGGCTCATATGGAGCACACACATCACGGCAATCAAAGCCAAGTGCATTCAAAAGCTAAAGAAGCTTGAATGGCTCCTGAGCTCAAAAAGTCTCCAGCTTTCATCGAAGGTTCTGCTGCTCAAAGCAATCCTACCGCCATCTTGGACGTATGCGATTGAAGTTTGGGGCACCGCGTCTAAGCACCAGCTAAACAGGCTGAGGTTAGTGCAGGCACGAGCTGCTAGAAGAGCATCTAAGCTTCCCTGGTACGTGACCAACTAGGCAATACAGAGCGACCTACGCCTTACTCTCGTGGGCGACCTCCTGGTAAACCACAGCAACCGATATGGAAACAGGATATTGAATCACCCTTACCCACTGGCTAGCAAGCTTGCCGACCCGCAAACTCAAAGACGGCTGAAGAGATTCCACCCCAGCGACTTGCCATCTCGCTTAATTTTTTAATTTGTAATATTTTGTAAATAATTTTAGTTTTGTTTTGTAAATACAATAATTGTACATATAATCTAGGTACACCCAATGTACCATACCTTAACTCCTTATAAACGCCCGGTAAAGTTCTAATTGCCTGAACGATTCCGGCGAGAATAGGAATGTATATATAAAAAAAAAAAATAAAATAAAATAAATGTTAAATTGGGGTAAGTTATACTTCTCATTCCTTTGCTCGAGCAATCGAGGGATTCTGTTGCCTGCAATCCCAACGTAAGTCGTCCGCAGCGGACTCATCGAGCTCTGATAATTGGTATTCTCCTCGCCGCTTCGTTCTATGTGAGCAATCTGCAAAACTTAATTTGCCATTCAAAATTTAATTTATTAACTTTTGCTTTAATTCTTCAATTTTTTTGAATTAAGTATCAAGCATTTTCTTAGAAAAATCAGATTTAAGTCTGAGTTTTAGATCGTCATCCACTTTTTTATCTTTATCTGCAAATTGACCTTTAACTTAACACTACATCTCAAAAATATATAATGGCATAAAAATTAACGAGTTTTATATTTCATACCTTTTACTTTAATTCATTTCATTTTATTTAATTTAATATTTAAGTTTTATTACTTTGTGAAAGTAAATTTGGAATAGTGATATTTGTTGTTCACACCACGACAAGGTCTCAATACACGGGGGGGAACTAAAGCTAAATATTTTTCTTTGCAAAATTTTTCATTTATATATTAAATGAAGGGAATACATATTTACAAGCCAATATTGCTTTTATAATAAACTTAGAACTTATATAACTTATAACATTAAATATACTGTCTTACAAGCTATATTTAAAAAATATGCCATCATAATGGCTATATGGCGTTCGGTATGTAAACGCAGAAAAATGTTTAACCCGAGTGTCAGCGAATACCCAATCATTACAGTTAGGTGTTTTGTTCATTGAGAAAAGATTGAATTCATTTAAAATATCCTCCAGGATATCCCTCGTTGTGGATCTACAGATCCTAAAATCCCATTATATTACAACTTTATTATTATTCATTCTGAGTATTTTTCCGACGTCAGCTTTAATTTCATTTCGAAATTTTGCAATACGGAATTCGGGACTCCTTTAAACCATTACAACTGACGTGTCAAGATATTTAAATGCAATCGATTGGTAGGTTGATCGAGGGTTTGTCGATTTCTTCGTTTCACAAAAAAATTGTACATTTGGCGAAATACTTTTTTTTTCAATATATAAGTATTCCGTTTTTTCCAATACCATTGTAACGATTCTTCCTCGGGAAGAGTCCAGAACAAATAATTTTGTTGTTGGCAATGTCTTTGCGATGAGCGCGAAGAGACTGAACATTGCCATAATATATTAAGTTGGCATTATCAATATCATTTATACAGAAATCGAAATGCGTAGTCAAGGCCTTTTCGCCCCTCAAGCTTTCGAGTTCTGTTTGAACATTTGCAGCTCCAAATCTAGTTGGAGGAACAAAGTCTCCTTTAAGGAAAAGACCCGCTGCGCTCGTTGCTTTGCTGCAACCTACGTAAAGGAAGGCTCTCCTGATGCCCCTTTTAAGGTGGACTGCGACTTTGCTGTAAGTCGCTCCCTGGCTATTGTGTATTGTTATAGCCTCTGCAGGAACAACAGGCAATTGCTTTCGATCAACCGAAAAATGTCCTGGCCCTCCGCATTGAAAGATTCGAGACGTTTTTTGAATAGGAGTCCAATCTTTCTCCTATCTTTTGACCTGCCCATGGCACCAACTAATGGATTTGAAAACTTAATCCAAAGTCTTGTTACCAAGCCAACGTTGTTAACAATGCAGTTGTCAATTTGCATTAATTGGCCTGTTGCCCCGTTTACCAGTCCATTATTTGTGTCTATATTGACGGTAACCATATATTCTGCTGTTGCTTTGAGTTGCAGCATACACTCATGGACAATATAATTGGTTTTTGGTTATACACAATATACGAAGATAAATGTTTAAATTAAATTAATATTTCACTATGTTTGGTCTTTTTTTATATTAAGGTAAGTATTTGGCAGCTAATAGCCGGTATATCCGCTATTTTTTTGCAGACTTTCTCCATTCGTCTTGGCATGGAGGATATTAACTTGCGACATGTTCCAATTGGAATATTGTACCATGCTCTTTGGACAATATCCCAAAGTTGATTTTTATTTTGACATAAAGTCTTTCCCACCTCTCTTTTGAGTTCACCCCAGAGATTCTCGATGGGATTGAGGTCCGGAGATTGACTTGGCCACTCAAGAACATCCACACTTTGCTCTTTGGTAGCAGCACCGTCTCCAATATATCTTTGTAAACAAATCTGTCCATTAGTCCGTCAATGCGATGAATCGGACCAACACCATACCATGAAAAGCAGCCCCATACCATTAGCCTACCACCTCCATGTTTCACAGTCTTATATGTGTATTTAGGATCAAATTCTTTGCCTTCCAGACGGCGAACATTCCTTTTGGTATCATTTCCTAATAAATTTATTTTGGTTTCATCACTCCAGAGGATATTACGCCATTTCCTCTCACCCTCTGGTCCGCACCAGGTTCTACGATCTAAGGCAAATTTTTTCCTCATCTTTAAATTTGCCGACCGAAGCAAAGGAACCCTGCGAGCAATCCTATCTGGTAGGTTTGCTATTGCCAATCGTCGCCAAACAAACCGTGATGACACAGTATTTCCAATTTCATTTAAAATCGTCCTGGAAGACGTAAACGAGTCACGTTTGACCAACTGAACCATGCGGTCGTCGGTCTTAGATGATCATATTCTAGGTGCTCATCGAGTTTCACCTATTTGTTCCGGTTTTAAGGCATTGGTTACGAAATTTTGAGAAAGTTTCGTTAACATGGCAATGGAGTTATATGTTTTTTCTACAGTTTGCAGTCGTTGAATCAGCTTTCTCTCCTCCGCACTACAATAACGTCCACGGCCCATCTAATACAATTTTAATGGTAATTAAGTCCCTAGTTAGTTATTTTTTCCTAATACCTTACCTTCTGCAACCAAATAATTGTTTTTATAAACAACAGGTTAATGTTTTGCTACATACACCTATTATTGTGACCAGCCAAAATTGGCGGATTTCAGGAAATATTTAATTTAGTTGAATATTAAGGAGTTTGTGAAATTGTTTTTACTTTTTGTTTGAAGACAATCAATATATGTACGTTTTAAAAAAGCTTTGATTTGTTGAGATTAGAGAAGAGATGGATTAGAAATAAAAAGGCTAACAAGAAAAGAAAAACACACCAATTATTTTGTCCTTGACAGCCCCTATATGGCAGCCCCTAGGTTTCGGACTTCTCATATTTTGAGCATATCTAAGACTAATTACTTTGTTTCTTACTGACATGTTAGCTGATTTTACAGTATCTATGGCAGTTGAAACGCACTCTTCTGTTGCGATTTGAGCCAGCTTTAAAGCGTTATATTGATTAACCTTATCATTGGAAGCGAATAAGTGGATGGCGTCTTCAGGAACTTCGGTTGGCAGGACAACTCTTTCCCTAAAAAGCTCCACATCCACATCTGTCATGTTTGCTTCAGGGCTAATCTGCTTTAGATCTCCAAACTCTATGACTTCCCCCCAAAAATTACATCTCCAATTCCAAAAGCTGCTTTTCCAGTAGGAGCACAAAGTAAGACCTTTGCAGAATCAGTTGCTCCTGGTAACTTATTAGCTCGGCAACTTATAGACTGATGTAGCGTTGAAATCAGTCTACTTTTGCCTACTCCAGCCCCTCCGCCAACATATTCATAAAACGTTTTTTTTTCGTTATATTATGCATTACGTGAGCATAATACTGTCGTTGTTTAAAATTAAGCGACTTGGAAAGCGAGCAAAGGTTGTTGTTCAGGAGGGGGTTGGCTTTATCTGAAAAATCACTCGCAATAAGACACGGAAAACTTTCGGGGTGTTACGCGACGAGCGTCGGAGATATTTATTTCCTTATCGGAAAATTAGAACTAACATACATGAAACTTAAACCTAGCTTGGAGTGCGGATTGGAACCTCTATCTTGGAAGCCCGGAGGATGAGGGAGAGAGAGAGTGTACGGGACACTTTGAGGCTTTACGTGGAATTACACTGCCTCTCGAAAATAGGCGTCCTTTTGGCGCGAACAGTTGTCATCTGATACCAATGGGGGGAGTCTAATAAGTTGAACTTCGCCATCTTCTGGGTTATTTTCAACATTGTCATCTTGGAGTACATTAACGTTTTGTCCGAAACGTTTTGCTCAAAAATATCAGTTGAATTACCAGGAAGCTGCTCTAATTCCCTATTAGATCGCACTATGCGAACCCTTTTATCTGGATGACAAGTGTTTAAAAAATGTAACCTTCACTTGCCTCAGACATGTGTAGTCCTAATATATTCTTTGCTGCTTCTTGGGCTGATATTAATAAACTTGCTGCTGAGATGTTGCAATTTTTTTTTCAGTCATTGCCTCTTGAAGCAGGTTAGATTTGTTTATGTAGTTATATAACTACAATAGGCAAACGCTTCTAAGATTAATTGTATATCCATGTTCGCCTTATGTAGGCCAAGGATATCCCTATTATAAGCATTAACTAATCTATCGGAAAATTTGGGGTTTTTTTAAGCTGGAATGGATGGCGAACTTATACTCTTAGAGAGTTATTTCTAGGTGGGCTAGAAAATATTCAAAATTATTAAAAATGGCTGCTTCTTCATCGGAACTCGACTTTAAAAGCTCCTTAATTTTTTTAAACATTTCTTTATAATGTGCAACAATGGCTTCGCTGTCCTCTAATGGAACAAAAACATTGTTTTAGGCATTGGAGGGTATGGCATTTGAAATCTGCAGAATTCCTGATCACGCAGTTCTCTTAAACACGAAGAACTGTGCTTGTGGCGCTGATATTGAATCACTTCTTGTAATTCAGGATCGTCCCCGGTGGTAGTGATAAAACGATCAATGAAACGGACAACTTGATCGGAACTTTCTGGTCCTTCCAGCTTTGGAGCGCCAGAAAACCAATACATGCCATGAGAGTGGGGCGATCCTCAGTGCTGGAACTCGATCCTCCAATAATAATAGACAAGAGTAAACTCGCCAAAAATGTCGGAGCTTTTAAACAATTTCATTAATTTTCGAATCCAAAAGTCAAAGTATCGTGAGCATGTAACTGAGTCAGATCTGATTAATCGTGCTTTTTCGGAGCTAGAAAGAGCTGCTGCCTCGTCTTCTGTAATATTTTTATTATCCAATAAACGAGACAGCATAACCAACAGTTCATTCCATTTGGAATGAAAAAGCAGAAAAAGTTATAAAGAAAGTTGGAAGCTGAAATTGTCTTACCATGGCTATAACCTTTTTTTTTCTCAGCTTCCCAATGATCTGGGGCGGAGCGGAGACCTTTCAGAATGTGATAACCGTCGTCATGCTGTACAAGGTTGTCAACAAACGCATTGTCCATCACATTGGCAGTAGTTACCGCACCTGATTTTTTACGTAAGGCAATGTAGATTGCATTTCGAATTCCCTGCATTTCATAAAACTTTTACAAGTAAAGTACCTTAGGTACTACTGCACAACGACGATCATAAAAGCGAATCTGAGACCTTGTTTTTTTTGCATAGGTGGTTTTTGCCTTAAATACGGCACCGCAAGAAATTGTTGGGAAGGAAAGTTCTTCTGCATCTTCGTCTAGGGTCAAATTTGCTGTACGGCGCCCATCTCCAGGGGCCAAAGCTATACGTTATTATTTTAATTTTTTCTAAAAGAAAAAGAAACGGCCTGTTGGAATAAGTCTTCCCAGGCCTGATTTCACCACTGCACCATCTACGTCCTCCCACCCTGCCCAAAAAAACTAATCACCTCTCTGTCAATCTCCTATCAGAATGCAAGAGGCTTACGTAGTAAGCTGCCGAAATTGTATTCTGATAGTTTTGCATTCGCCTCCCATGTTATTGTGTTCACAGAAACCTGGTTAAAGCCGGAGATTCTAAGCTCCGAAGTTTTTCCAGCTGCGTTCACGATTTATCGGCTAGATCGGCCTGTCAGACGCGGGGGTGGGGTCCTCATAGCGGTTAACTCCACTCTCACGTCAGAATTAGTAACTTTCGAGGAATACAGCGATGTTGAATTCCTTTGTGTAAAGCTATTATTCAATGGTAGCTCTATTTTTATTACATGTTCCTACATTCCTCCATTGTCGGAACTTCCTATTTTTTGGAACCACCTTTCCGCCATTCGGATGGTTTCCAACAGTCTTTCTGATAGGGACCATTTAGTAGTCCTGGGTGATTTTAATATCCCTGGGGCTATTTGGTCCCTAAATAACTCTTCTAACACACTTCAACACAACATGATTTTATTGCTGGCTTGTTCGACATTTCACTGTCTAAAGTCAACCATGTACGAAATTCCTTAGGGTGCTTGCTTGATCTTTGTTTTGTCTCTGATCCGGCAAGAGTTAGTTTAGCGAGGGTTACGCCGCTGTCGCAACCTGAAGATCCCTATCATCCTACTTTCGATGTGACACTGGACATTGGCGCTGATATACAGAATATATCCGATCGTCCAGCCAAAAGAGTCTACTGCTTTCGCAAGTCGGACTTCGACCGGCTGAATAATTTTATTTACAATTTTGACTGGTCCGATTTATACATGTGTTCCGTTATACTATCCCTCAATTTCGAATAAGCCCCCTTGGATTACAAAAGTCCAGGCTGTACGCTAAATTTAAACAAGAAAGGAAGCTAACTTCGGTTCGCCGAAGTTTATATACCCTTGCAGATTGCAATGGAACTATAAAATTAAAGTCGAAATTCTGAAATAATAATAAGTGTTCAATTCCAAAATTTGATTAAAATATTTTGAGAAACAGCGAAGTTAGGATATTTTCTATTATTTTCCTGATTCTTCCTATGGCAGCTATGGGATATAGTCGGCCGATTTTCATGAAATTAAAACTAAAATTCTGAAAGAATATTAAGTGGCCAAATCTAAAGTTTGATGAAAATATGTTAAGAAACTGCGGAGTTATGATTTTTTTTATTATTTTTCTGATTGTTCCTATGAGAGCTATAGGATATAGTCGTCCGATTTTCATGAAATTAAAAACGAAATTCTAAATTAATAATTAATGGCCAAATATCAAATTTGGTGGAGTTTTGTTGAAAACTGACAAAGTTATAATTTTTTTTTCGAAAGTTTTACCGATCGTTCCTATGGCAGCTATATGATATAGTTGTCCGATCCGGCCCGTTCCGACATATTTACGAGTGAGAGTATATAGAAGACTAACTGCAAAGATTCATTCAGATAGCTTTAAAACTGAGGGACTAGTTTGCGTAGAAACGGACAGACAGACGGACAGACGGACAGACGGACAGACGGACAAACGGACATGGCTAGATCGACTCGGCTGTTGATGCTGATCAAGAATATATATACTTTATAGGGTCGGAGATGTCTCCTTCACTGCGTTGCAAACTTCTGACTGAAACTATAATGCAAGGGTATAAAAAAACCGGTTCTCGCACTGTCCTCTCTAAATATATATCGGCTCGGTCAAACTTCACCGTGCTGAACGCGCAGTGTTACAAAAACTATTTAACTCGTTGTAGGGTTCAATTTTCACAGGATCCTAAACAGTTTTATAATTTTGTTAACACTAAACGTAAACCATTAACGCATCCTTCCTCGCTGTCTTTTAAAAATTCAAGCGTAAATGATGATCAGGCAATTGCCGATGCCCTGTGCTCTCCCCTTCTGAAATTGTTTACCTTATCCTTAGAAACCTCGCACTTTCCCCTTATTTGGAAGGAATCATTTGTTATTCCTCTTCACAAAAAATGTAACAAATCGGTGGCCAACAACTATAGAGGCATCTCTAAGTTATCGGCCATCCCTAAACTTTTTGAAAATATTATTACTCCACATTTGCAGCACCTTTGTAGATCAGTAATCTCTCAATGTCAGCATGGATTTATTAAGCGAAGATCAACAACTACCAACCTTTTGGAGCTCACTTCCTTCATTATAAGGGGCTTCCATAATAACCTTCAAACAGATGTAATTTATACTGACTTCAGCAAAGAATTTGATTCTGTTAATCATTCTCTTCTTCTCAGGAAACTTGATTTAATGGGATTTCCTATTGATCTTCTTAGGTGGATCTCTAGTTATCTGACTGGCAGGACGCAAAAAGTCCTCTTTAAAAATTACGTATCTAATGTTCTCAGGGTTACCTTAGGTGTCCAACAAGGGAGCCATTTGGGTCCCTTATTGTTTACATTATTTATTAACGATCTGCCCGAAGTTCTAACTAACTCTAGAGTACTTATGTACGCGGATGATGTTAAGCTTTGTGTGCAATATAAGGACGTCGCTTGCCAGTCTGATTTACAAACAGATCTTGATAACTTCCAAAATTGGTGCCACGCAAACTTACTAAACTTAAATGGCTCTAAATGCAAGCTTATGACATTCTCCCGTGTCATACCCAAGCTTGCAACTTACACGCTTAACTGCTGCTCTTTGGAAAGAATTAATTCAGTTGATGACTTGGGCATTCGCCTGGATCCCAAACTTGACTTTATCGATCATATTTCGTGCATGGTAAATAAAGCCAGGAG
>VNJQ01007869.1:0-22676 GCA_008042515.1 Drosophila truncata
GATGGATGTTAAAACAGCCTTTTTAAACGGTGTGTTAAAGGAAGATATTTACATGAAACTTCCTCAAGGTGTGTTATGTGACGGTGATAATGTGTGCCAGCTAAATAAAGCAATTTTTGGGCTCAAACAAGCAGCTCGATGCTGGAAGAGTGTAAGGAAAAAAACGGTTAACAGTTATTTGCAAGCTATGCCTGGGACACATCATCACAGAAAAAGGCATTAAACCAAATCCCAAGAAGATTGAGGCTATAAAAACCTTCCCCATCCCAACCACGAAGAAAGAAATAAAACTGGTTTTTGACCAAGGCGCTGAATTTTCTGGAAAGATTTTTTCAGATTTTTGTAAACAATACAATATTATAACCCGAGTAACTTCATTACAGCAATCTACGAGTAATTGACCCGTAGAAAGGTTGCACTTTTCACTAACTGAAATTTACAGAATTATTTATGAGACCAGGAAGGCTAATAAGCTGGAAAGGGATCATGAAGAAATTTTGTTCGAAACTCTAACCACCTACAATAATAGCATACATTCTGCTACAAAACATACTCCATTTGAACTACATTCGGGAAGAACCCACATTTTTAATAAAGATATTGAATATAACTCTGAACATGACTACCTTCAGAAACTAAACGAATTTCAAAACACATTATATCCCAAGGTTAAAGCACAGTTAGAGGAGAAGATGAGTCGTAGAATTGATAAACTCAATGAACACAGGGAACAACCAATCCCAGTAAGGACAGACGACTTTATATTCCGCATGGAAAATAGAAGAAATAAACTTATCCCCCGTTATTCTCAACATAAGGTGCTCAAAGATAACAAAATCACACTAATATCATCGAGAAAACAAAATCTACATAAGTCAAAGATCAAAAACAAAATTAAAACAAACCCAATTCCTATTGATTTTACAGATTCGCGTTCGTCGCAGCCCAGGAATCAAAGGTTCAACAATTGGGAAAAGACTTGGGAAAGATCGTTCAATCCGACAAATACCTATAAACCTGCCAGATTTTATCGAAAAAACTATAAACCAATTGAAAATGAATACGGATTCAAAAGACGAGACCGACAGTCTTTCGACTAATCTTCAGCAATTAAAAGTAGAGTACATAGGTTACTTCCTAAAAAGAGACAAAAACGAGGATTAATTAATGGACTAGGTAGGGTCGTCAAAATAGTTACTGGGAATTTATATGGCACAGACAGACAAAGAATCGATAATACCCTAAAAACAATTACAGAAAACCAAAAGGAACTAACAGCCAACGCTAACAGGCAAGAAGTATTTAATAACGACATTAAGAATAGATTCGATAACATAATCGAGCATATTAACAAAGAAAAACAGATATACAATTTTCTAAACTATTACAAAAATACTATCTTCAAAACAGTAAATTCAGAACATCACACCTTACACACACTTCATGAATAAATATGAATATCGATATATTGTCAAATCATTTAAGCAATATAGAAGAAAGTATATTACTAGCCAAACTAAACATTGTACCAAATTTTATTGTTTCCGAACAAGAATTAATTGTAATCAAACAAGTAATAAATAACTCAGAGTTGCAAGATTTGGCTAACGAACAAATCCTCGACAGTTAGAATTAGACATTTTTTGATCGGAAATAAGATCAATTTAGAATTAAGATACCTATTTTTAAGCAAGAAATGTATCATATCAATTCACACATATTATTCCTCTACAGATAAACGAAACCAAATTCTTAATCTTACCCATACCATACCATATTGTAAAAGACGTATATTATTTTAGTAACAAATGTAAGAAAGTTGATAAACATTATATCTGCGAAAATTATTATCGATCAAAGAAAATCTCGAAACTGAATGTCTTAACAATATATTAACGTTAAACATAGCTAATTGTAAAATCAAAGAGAGAGGAAACGTAGAACTAATCACCGAAGCAGAACCGGCACACACTTTAATATTAAACACAAACAACACTACCATTGTATCAAACTGCTCAAGTAAAATTTTTGTAAAGGGATCTACATTAGTCATTTAAAAGTCACAGATTTCCTATCACATGGAAGTGAGACAAATCGAAGAAAAGATAGAGGATACAATCCCAATTGTACAAAACACCGAACATATTGAGGATATCAACTTACACAAACTTAACTTAAGGTTATCAATGTTTCCAATTCCATCATTTATTGGAAAAATTTTACAACTACCAATTTTGGAGCGATATATTTGTTACTATTGGTTGGAGTCCCAATCATTTTTATCAGCACAAAGAAGAAGGTTATTTTTACCACCATACCGGAGCCGAGTTTCATGTCGTTCACGCCGTCACTTTGGCCGTCACTTCAATCCAGGAGGGGAGGAGTTACCGACCAGTCGGTAGGCAACGAGCCTCCGGCTGAACGTCCCAGAGCTACCCTGGAAATGGAATGCTAACTGGTTGGCCATTTATTGTGGACTGCAATTATGTTGCAATCTAAACAACGGTCCAACGAACCACTTGAGTCGTTGCCCCGCTGACAGATTGATGAGGCTGCAACAGGATACCCCTACCCCTAGGCACCGGATACATGACACGAGCAGACGTTGGAACAATTGTTTTATTCATTTTGTATTTTATTTATAAGCATTTATGTATTAGCGTATAAGAACTTATGTACACTTGGCCACCGCTAAACAATATATGAATTTAGTCTAGACCTACAACTCAACCGTAGCGGACACTTAAATCTCAACTCGTATTGTTTAAATCCTTTTGGGAATAAATCTATGTCTGAACTTTGAACACCACCAATCCTTTGAGGATACCTGGATTTTGCCTGGCACAGGAAGAACTATAACTCGTACGAATGAGATGGAACAAAAATAAACATGCAGTTCGTATTATTGATCTATCTGGAAATATTAAAAACCATCGTTGGTGAGTTTAAATTGGAAACTATGGAATGAGCTTCACCACTGGTCTTGGCATTTAGATAGAACAACTTTTCTACAGGGGTCAGAGCAGGATTGTCTATGTAGACCGCTGTAAAAAGGTCTCGTAAAGTCGGCCAGCGGAGGTAATCGCCCGAAAATACTTCCGTATCAGAAGGCATGGGCGCTGCACAGTGGCGCCTTTTCTCATTTGAGCTTGCGAAAATCATAATTTTTGAACCAAATAAGATAATCGAATAATTTAAACGGCATTTGACAGATAAAGGTTGTAAAATGTATATATATATATATATATATATATATATACCTTTTTATAAGGTATCAAAGAAAAAAATATTCTCAGTGAAAACGATTTTTGTAGAAACATTTTTATTACATTTTTTAGCTTCATTTTTATTGATTTGGTTAAATAAAAATATTTTTAAAACTGAGAAAAATTTAAAAATTTTTTTAACAAATTAACAAATTTTTTCAAATTAAATTTTGATTTTTCTATTATTTTGACTAGTTTTTACTAAAAATAAATGTATATTAGGGAAATTTTTAATAGATGCAGTTTTTCTGAACTATTATTACTTGATTCTATATCTTTTCGCGACTTTACATGCCCCAGAGATGCAATAAATAAAGAAAACTTAAACATATTTTAGGTATTAACGCAGCAAATCAGTTGCGCCCTATGCATTTTTTGCATGTATTTTGTTGGTATTGTGGTATTTTTATAACCTTTCAGGATATTATAGTTTCAGTCAGAAGTTTGCAACGCAGTGGAGAAGACATCTCCGACCCTATAAAGTATAAATATTCTTGATCAGCATCAACAGCCGAGTCGATCTAGCCATGAACGTCTGACCGTTTTTACGCAAACTAGTCCCTCAGTTTTGAAGCTATCTGAATGAAACTCTGCAGTCAGTCTTCAATATACTCTCACTCATACATATGTCGGAACGGACGGCTATATCATATAGCTGCCATAGGAACGATCGGTAAAATTAAAAAAAAAAAAAAATTATAACTTTATTAATTTTCAACACATTATCAACAAATTTAATATTTGGCATCTAATTATTATTCCAGAATTTCGATTTTAATTTTATGAAAATCGGACGACTATATCCTATAGCTGGCATAGGAACAATCAGGAAAATAATGGACAAAAATCATAACTTTGCTGTTTCTCAATATATTTAAATTAAATTTGAGATTTGCCCACTTAATATTATTTTAGAATTTTAGTTTTAATTTCATGAAAATCAGACGACTACATCTTATAGCTGCCATAGGAACAATTATGGTAATAATAAAAAAATCATAGTGTGGCTATTTCTCAACATATTTTAATCAAATTTTAGATTTGGACACTTATTATTATTTCAGAATTTCGATTTTAATTTTATAGTTGAATTGCAATTTACAAGTATAAATATTTAATTGCCGTTGACTGCCGTTGTGTCTGATGATTTTTTGGACATTGAATTCATTTGCGTTAAATTATCTTTCACAGGTACCATTGTTTATGTAACCTGCTTTTACATTCCTCCATCTTCAGAAGAGCCAACCTATTGGAAACACCTTTCGGCAACTCAGGTAGTTTCCAGAAGGCTTTCTGACAGGGACCAATTAGTGACTCTGGGTGACTTCAATATACCGGGGGCTCATTGGTCTAATGATGGCGTGTCTAATGTCCTTCAGACTACGGCACAGCATCACTTCATTAACAGCTTGCTTGATTTATCCCTATCGCAAGTTAACCATGTACTTAATTCTTACTTACCACTTACTTGATCTGTGCTTTGTTTCAGATCCTGCTGGCGTAAACCTAATCAGAGTTCCTCCAATGACGCAGCCTGAATTTTCTTACCATCCAACTTTCGAAGTGACTATCGATATTGGGACAGTGTTAGAAACTACATCTGGAAGAAGAATAACCAAAGTCCGCTGTTTCCGAAAAGCTGACTATCAGAGGCTAAACACTTTAATATCTGAATTCAATTGGTCCGATCTTCACATGTGGATATATTTTTACAGTGCCATGAACTCATTTTTTTCCTTATGTGTTCCGGTAACCTATCCGTTGGTCTTTAATAAACCTCCTTGGTTCAACAAAGAGCTAACACGATTAAAAAATGTAAAATCTAGGCTTTATAATAAATATAAACTCACCGGTTCAAAAACTTCTTTTTCCTCTTATCTTAGTGCTCGGTCTAACTTCACCGTGCTTAACGCTCAGTGTTATAAAAATGATTTGACTCGTTGTCAGGTCCAGTTCACGCAGGACCCAAAACAGTTTTATAACTTTGTTAACACTAAAAAACCTAATTTATATCCTTTCTCGCTTTCATTTAGGAACACTACAGCAAATTCTGATCAGGCAATAGCTGATCTCTTTGCTGAGTTTTTTAAACCTACATATTCGTCCTCTACAATTTTAGATCAGATAGTTTCTTCCGCTATGCCCAGTTCGAATTTTTCAGTTCTTTTTTAAATGAAAGCTCACTTATTCTAGATCTTCAACGCGTTAAGCCAGTTTATTCACCAGGTCCCGATGGAATACCGGGCTCTGTGCTTAGGTATTGTTCCGAGACGCTGTGTAACCCCCTTCTTAAATTGTTTACCTTATCTTTAGAATCATTAGAATTTCCCCTTATATGGAGGAAATCATTTGTTATTCCTCTCCACAAAAAAGGTAGCAACTCGGATGCCAGTAACTATAGAGGAATCTCTAAGTTATCGGCAATTCCCAAGCTTTTCGAGAATGTAATTACTCCTCACTTGCAACACTTATGCAGATCCGTCATCTCTCCATGTCAGCATGGTTTTATGAGGCGAAGATCAACCACGACTAATCTTTTGGAACTTAGCTCATTTGTTATTAGGGGCTTCCAACGTAACTTTCAAACTGATGTTATTTACACAGACTTCAGTAAAGCTTTTGACTCGGCCAATCATTCTCTTCTGGTTAGGAAACTTGATTCTATGGATTTTCCTAGTGATCTTCCTAAGTGGATTTCGAGCTATCTAAGTGATAGGACTCAAAAGGTTCAGTTTAAAAACGTTTTATCCAACAGCCTCAGGGTCACATCTGGCATCCCACAGGGTAGCCACCTTCGAGCACTACTTTTCACATTGTTTATCAATGACTTGCCGCAGGCTCTAACTAATTCCAGAGTACTCATGTACGCTGATGATGTTAAACTTTGCTTGCAGTACAGAGATAGTTGATGCCAATCAGACATACAATCGGATCTTGACAACTTCCAGGCATGGTGTCATGCTAATGCTTTACATCTCAACAGCTCTAAATGCAAACTGATGACTTTTTCACGCATCACACTCCTGTTTGCCACTTATACGCTTAACGATTGCTCTTTGGAAAGAATTACTTTGGTAGATGATCTGGGGGTCCGCTTGGATCCTAAACTTTCGTTCTCCGAACATATTTCCTGTATGGTTAACAAAGCCAGAGGCATGCTTGGATTCATTAAGAGGTGGGCAAAGGAATTTGACTCTCCTAATGTAACGAAGACCCTTTTAACTTCGTTAGTTCGCCCCATATTGGAGTACGGTTCGTGTGTCTGGAGTCCTCAATTCGGAGTCCATAGTAACCGCATTGAATCTGTCAAAAAGAACTTTTTACTTTTTGCCCTCCGAGGTCTATCCTGGGATGTTGACCTAAGATTGCCGTCTTATTCTAGTAGACTTCTTTTAATTAACTTACCTTCTCTAGCTAATTGTAGGACGATGCTTGGCGTCGTCTTTTTACATAAACTTATACATGATGATGTGGAGAGTCCCTACCTACTAGGCCTTCTCATCTTCCCCGTTTAACATCTCGAACTTATATCCCTTTAGTAATTAACCACTGTAGGCCAGAGTTTGAAGTACATGAACCCTTTAGGGTTTTATTTACTGATTACAATCGTCTTTTTTACAGTAAGATGGCATTGAAAGCCTTCAAAGACTATAGACTGTATTGCTTGTAGAATTAGCCAGAATTGTAACTTAATTTTTCCTCGTTCTAGTATCTATTTTCTTTCTCGCGCGTCTATCTAGAACGCGTTCGTGCCGTAGGCGTGGGACCTCGCGCAAAAAAACAAAAAAAAAAGGTATATAAACTTCGGCGAGCCGAAGTTGACTTGTTTCATTGCATTGCATTTCCGCAGACATTGCGTCACGCAGCCGATGAAAGATTTTGGTCCAGAAAACAAAGACACAACTGATAGACATAGTGTACATGGCAGCATTTGGCAGCTTCAAAAGTTATAGACTGCTAAAGTAGAAGAAAGAGAAATAAGTGAAAAAAATTGGGCACCTGGCAGGTAGCGATTTACATGTACACGCTGAAACCAACCTGTTGTTTTTTAGCCTAGTTTAACTCTGAGTGCTCATATCTTTTACGATATACAATCGTAATCCTACAATCGTTTTCTAAACATATATAGACGTTGCTGCACGTCAGTACACTCAAGTGGCCCTTATGAAACCAGGCACGTGCCTGTTGGGGTTACGTATTAGTAGTCGCGATGGAAAATAGTAAAGAATACGAGGAAATAACCTTCAGTCGTGCTGCCTGAATGTTTGCTTGCATGCGTAGTAAGTGTGTTAGGATTAAAGTTTTTAGTTTAGGAAGACTATCTACATGTGAAATTATTGAGTACAAATCATTATAACTTGCACACAGTACTCTAAAAGGTTCATGCAGCTCAAATGAGGTACTACAATGGCGCAAAACTAAGGGTATGTCGGATCTAGTATTTCTACTCGGTACGTGGAAATTATGCTGACCTAACAAGTCAGTACTTTCCACGTCGCCGTGAATAAGGTTATAAATAAAAGTAATGCCTAGTATAATTCTACGATTGGCTAAGGAAGGTAAGTTAATTAGGAGAAGTCTACTATGATAGGAGGGTAATCTCTGTTCAGCATACCAGTTTAAGCCGCGTAAAGCGAAAAGCAAAAAGTTCTTTTGGACCGATTCAATGCATTTACTTTGGACCCCATACTGTGGGCTCCAAACGCAAAATCCATATTCCAAGATAGGACGAAATAATGAAATATATAAAGTTTTAGTTACGTAGCGCTCATCAAATACTTTCGACCACCGTTCAATAAATCCCAGCATACTCCTGGCTTTATTTACCATGCACGAAATATGATCGATAAAGTCAAGTTTGGGATCCAGGCGGATGCCCAAGTCATCAACTGAGTTAATTCTTTCCAAAGAGCAGCAGTTAGGCGTGTAAGTTGCAAGCTTGGTTAAAACACGGGAGAATGTCATAAGCTTGCATTTAGAGCCATTTAAGCTTAGTAAGTTTACGTGGCACCAAGTTTGTAAGTTATCAAGATCTCTTTGTAAATCAGACAGGCAAGCGACGTCCTTATATTGCACACAAAGCTTAACATCATCCGCGTACATAAGTACTCTAGAGTTAGTTAGAACTTCGGGCAGATCGTTAATAAATAATGTAAACAATAAGGGACCCAAATGGCTCCCTTGTGGGACACCTGAGGTGACCCTGAGAACATTAGACACGTAATTTTTAAAGAGGACCTTTTGCGTCCTGCCAGTCAGATAACTAGAGATCCACCTAAGAAGATCAATAGGAAATCCCATTAAATCGACTTTCCTGAGAAGAAGAGAATGATTAACAGAATCAAATGCTTTGCTGATGTCAGTATAAATTACATCTGTTTGAAGGTTATTATGGAAGCCCCTTATAATGAAGGAAGTGAGCTCCAAAAGGTTCGTAGTTGTTGATCTTCGCTTAATAAATCCATGCTGACATGGAGAAATTACTGATCTACAAAGGTGCTGCAAATGTGGAGTAATAATATTTTCAAAAAGTTTAGGGATGGCCGATAACTTAGACATTCCTCTATAGTTGTTGGCCACCGATTTGTTACCTTTTTTGTGGAGAGGAATAACAAATGATTCCTTCCAAATAAGGGGAAAGTGCGAGGTTTCTAAGGATAAGGTAAACAATTTCAGAAGGGGAGAGCACAGGGCATCGTCGCAATACCTAAGCACGCAGCCCGGTATTCCGTCGGGACCCGGCAAATAAACTGGCTTTACACGATGAAGATCTAAAGGAAGAGAGCTTTCGTTTAAAATTGGACTGAAAATTAGGTTCGATTGGGGCATGTTGTAAGAATATGTCTGATTTAAGTCAGTAATAGAGTAAGTTGTTTGAAAAAACTGAGCAAAAAAATTGGCAATTGCCTGATCATCATTTACGCTTGCATTTTAAAAAGATAGCGAGGAAGGATGCGTTATTGGTTTACGTTTAGTGTTAACCAAATTATAAAACTGTGTAGGATCCTGTGAAAATTGGACCCTACAACGAGTTAAATAGTTTTTGTAACACTGCGCGTTCAGCACGGTGAAGTTTGACCGAGCCGATATATATTTAGAGAGGACAGTGCGAGAACCGGTTGTTTTAAATTTAGCGTACAGCCTGGACTTTACATTTTTTAGGCGACTCAATTCTTTTGTAAACCAAGGGGGCTTATTCGAAATTGAGGGATAGTATAACGGAACATATTCAGAGAAAAATGAATTCATGGCATTGTAAAAAATATCCACGGCAACAGTCATGTCAGTGCACATGTATAAATCAGATCAGTCAAAATCGTAAATAAAATTATTCAGCCGGTCGAAGTCCGACTTGCGAAAGACTCTTTTGGCTGGACGATCGGATATATTCTGTATATCAGATCCAATGTCGAGTGTCACATCGAAAGTAGGATGATAGGGATCTTCAGGTTGCGTCAGCGGCGAAACCCTCGCTAAGCTACCACTTGCCGGATCAGAGACAAAACAAAGATCAAGCAAGCGCCCTAAGGAATTTCGTACATGGTTGACTTGAGACAGTGAAATGTCGAACAAGCCAGCAATAAAATCATGTTGTGTTGAAGATTGAAGGGATATTAAAATCACCCAGGACTACTAAATAGTCCCTGTCAGAAAGTTTGTTCAAAACCATCCGAATGCGGAAGGGTGGTCCAAAAAAAAATGAAGTTCCGACAATGGAGGTATGTAAGAACATGTTGTAAAATTAAAGCTACCATTGAGTATTAGCTTCACACAAGGGAATTCAACATTGTTCCATTCCTCGAAAGTTAATAATTCAGATGTAAGCGTGGAATTAACCGCTATGAGGACCCCACCCCCGCTCCTGAGAGGCCGATCTAGCCGATAAATCGTGAACGCAGNTAACCAGGTTTCTGTAAACACAATAACATGGGAGGCGAATGCAAAATTATCAGAATACAATTTCGGCAGCTTACTACGTAAGCCTCTTGCATTCTGATAGGAGATTGACAGAGAGGTTATTAGTTTTTTTGGACAGGGTGGGAGGACGTAGATGGTGCAGTGGTCACATCAGGCTTGGGAAGACTTATTCCAACAGGCCGTTTCTTTTTCTTAGCTTCGTATTCTTTAACCACCACATACTCCGGCCAGAATTTGGTAGAGCATATCGTGCCAAAGAATTCGTATGGGACATTTATTTTAAAAGATGAAATGTCCCTAGCGTAAGAAAATTTAAATTTTTCCACCTTCAACTTTCAATTTTCGGCTCTGACTTTGCCTCGTATAAAGGCAATGATATCTTCCGATGTTTGAGAGAGGGGATCAGGGGAGAGCCGCGAAACAAATATCTGTTTCGTAGGTGGGATTGCAATAAGGGCATTTGGCAAGACAGACTGAGTATCTGTCGTGCCAGTATTGGCCAGTGGTCCGGCCCTTATTCCCTGGGGGGTTAAATAGACGGGGCTATGGGGGGTCAAAATTTGTGATCCGCTAAGGGGTGAAGCGGATATTACCGGGGGAACGGTAAGTCCCACGGCACATTCGGATACCGAATCCTTTTTAGCACTCGATCTCAGAATTTTTTAATTCTGAGGTCGAGGGCTGTACTGGGGGAGGCTGCTGCTGAGAGCCCGCCGCAGGTTTCAGGGACACGTCAACCTGCTGCACACCAGTTGCGGTTTTTTGCGCCTTGGAGACTCATTTAATAGCGTGAGCCTATTAAATTGTTTATCAAGCGCTAAGAACATGTTATGAGTTATGAAAACTCGATAACACCTCCTTAAAACCGCCCTTGGTCTGCCTCATGAAAGTCAACATTTCCCTTTCAACTTCACGGAAGGCTTCGCAACAGTAACGTAAGCCGATATTTTTCCTCACGTCATCAACCGTCCGGCCGGCAACTCCAATGCACTTTGCATGCAAAATGTTGTCGCACAACCAACAGCCGATGGTGAGATCGCTGGAAGAAATTACCTTCTTACAGGTTTTAGCAACGCAGACGATATCGGAAGACATTGTAAAGACTTACCACTGTACTTTTTACGTTAATAAAAGGAAGCGACTGATAAGACAAAAGTGCAGCTGCACAGAGAGAGTTAGAGAGTGGGAGAGCTTGAGAGCAGGAGAGCGTGGGAGTAAGCAAGCTTAGGAACGTTTAGCTGTCGCGACGGCGTAACAACGGCTAAACGGGAGAGGCACAAATAGGAATGCAAAAATGCAAGAAAAACAATCACTGCAGCACAATTAAATTGTGAAAATAAAAGAGATTAAATGCACAAATAAATATAGCTGCATGCACACGCGAAGTTAACGGGAACTATGAAGAACTTAATGTAGAAGTTTTAAATAAACCCCGATGGTTTTTAGCAAAATTATTACACAAAAACGAGAGCGCAAGAAAAAAACACGACCGTTCACTTTGAAGGAAAAAGACTTATAGTGAAAACACTATTTCCATGCTCACACAATTAACAAAGAGGGAACTATCTCACCAATAGCTGAGAAAATATCGAGCTTTTCACAGTAGACGAGATACTGAAAGCAGTAAAAACCTTAAAGAGGAAGAAGGCGCCAGGGCCCGACAACATCCCAGCAGAGGTCCTAAAAGTGATCGCGTAGAACTGACCGCAAATCCTGTTGGATTCTTAAGAGAGGCAAATAGTTGAGAACAGCTGTTCGTGAGCGGCCGTTTTAAAGGTCGGTATCCAGACACGAAAACAAATATACTAAAAAAGTGTGTGGCGTTTGGAGATTATCGTTTTGTATTTCCAGACGGGGTGCAAAAAAGAATAAAAAATTTAATAAAACAGGCTGTTCTCAACCCTATGCCTCTCGCTCCGTCTCTTGCAGTTCCTTTATATATTTCAAATTATGGATCGATCCATGAACAAAAATGCGTGGAAACGTCGAATTTAGTTTATAAGAGTAAATTCAGTTTATATAATTAAATCAAGGCAGAGGCAAATACAAAATTTTTTTATTTGGGCACTTATATTAATTTGCGAAGATGAGGGGAGGACCTGAAAAGGAATAATAAAAATAAAAATAAAAATAATAAATAATTAAGCCTGAGTTTGCTCTTTCCTGCACCGGACAGAGATTCATCCTTGCTAATTAAAACCCACATTCAATAATGCGATTTCCTTGTACAGGTGTTTTAGATTGCTGTTTTATTATCACATTTGGGAGCTGTCCAGGGGAGAATGCGACGCTAGAATGCATGCCATTTGCTTGGGGACACATATTTTTTTTTAAACAAAAACGAACGAAGTAGAAACCCTGCTAGTGATACTTCTACAGGTCGTACAAATCGTCGGATTAAAAAAATTAACTATGTTCTTATTTAGTAAGAGTATGGTTAAGGAATCAAAATCAAACTCTAATAAAAAATAACCAAATGGCGCGTTTGAAAAATTTAGTTTCGTGTTTTCTGAACATTTTCTTCACTTTTTTGTCGATAAAAAATCCAAAGTATAAGCTATCAATGTAATTGTAGCTCATTCCGTGAAGAGTTCAATTACGCGTATTTAAAGAAAAGCATTAAGATTCGTTTAAAATTGACTGAGGTATGACGGTCACCAGTTCGAAAAATATAGTTTTCCAGAAATCGCGTTTAAAGTTGTATGTACGATCCCAAACTACGCTGAGTCAATCGGCTCGGAGGCTCATAACTTTTAACCTATTAAGAATTTCGATTTGATCTTTTAGTATGATATTCTAGACACTTGTAGTTCTTGACAAAACTAACCAGAATGGACCCTTAATCAGTAAAAAAAAAGAATTGGATAATTCAGACGTTTGTAGAAACGCCAAGCAATAAAACATACAAGTTAGTACATTTTTAGCTGTACGAGTAAGTTAATCGACTTGACTATATAGTCAATATACATTTTATTGGTCGGATATGTAAACATCTGAGAGAAAGAATAAATGATATTTCTTATCAATGAAAATCGACTTTAATCAATAGTTTAGATATAAGTTTTGGCTCAGTACTTACGTTTTCGGCAAATCTAGCGTATTTACCCTCCTCCGACAAATAATCACTAGCGCATCGTTTTAAATGAGCAATTAGATACTTTCGTATAGATTTCATGGATGGAAGAATAATACTGCATACAACGGATAAAAGCGCCCAATTTTTTAAATTTATTCTGGAGTTAACATCTGGATGATCTGTTGTCTGCTTAATTAACTGAAGATAAAGTTCATTTAACAAAGACTCTTTTTTCATACATTTTTCCAATATAGATTGTACTATTGGTATATGCTCATCCTCAGCCCGTTTTATTGTTTCACCTGTAACGAAACGAAAAATGATTTTTACTAAGTTGTAACGCCATCCTGAAATTCAAACACTAATA
The DNA here is from genome assembly GCA_008042515.1 of Drosophila truncata. NCBI lineage: Eukaryota > Metazoa > Arthropoda > Insecta > Diptera > Drosophilidae > Drosophila > Drosophila truncata. The sequence continues at coordinate 13,628 of VNJQ01007869.1, forward strand.
TAAAATAAAAATATAAAAAATATCAATTTTGCTTATTTGTTTAATGAACATTTTAATTATTAAAAACTGCCGTTAGTAAAATAGGTTACCGTTTTTATCCAAATATTTTGCTTGAGTCAGGTAATTCTTGTATCCTTATGAAATTTTCAGCAAAATTCAGCATCATCATTACATCATTATATTTACATCCCACATTCATAGAAGATACATCGCACGACTATATCCTATTCCTACCATATAAGACATTGGACAACATTTTGGCAATTTTTCTATTTTTGGCGTTTTTATGTTTTGTGGATATGCAGAGGGCGTAACACATTTTACGGACTCTTTCTAGAAATGCATAATTTAGTATAAGTCTCTTTCTCTTTAATTTAAGACATCAAGAGATACATGACGATTTTATTTTGGTTATAGTTGTTCAAAGTTACGAATGCAAGGCTGCATACAAAATGTGCCCCTTATACACCATTAGCATTTGAATGAAGCCGTGGTTTCGAAGCTTCAAACAGACATTACTTTTGGAAAATAAAATCGTATTCGATGTTTGAGATCGTAATTAAGGGGAAATAGTGGTAATAAATAGTGCAATTGGAGAACAAAAAATTCAAAATTTATTATTATTTATTTCGAAAAAACGACGATTTTCTGGTACTTTATCTAAAATATTTCGAAATCTTGACATGATAGTCAATTCGGATTCTGGGGATTGGGAAATGAATTCCAGCTTTCCAAGAACTCACATTACCTCGATATTTGTAAACCACTGCATTGTTACCTCAATATTTGTAGACCATTGCACGGCGAATTTGACATTTAAGGAAAAAAGAGACGCGTTAATAAATGGTTAAATTGCACACATCCGCAACTTTCCTCACCTAACTTTACCGATTTAATATTCTTATAAATCTGATAAAGATAAAAACATTCAAAGGAGGAATCGGGGGAAACAAAATTAAATATTTAGGTAAACAATTTTAGGTAAACATACCAGAAAATTTAAATCACTTTCGACCGCTTGTAACCCTCGACACGCACAAATTAATATTAATAACTCGAAATTTGAATATTTTATCCGATTGAGTCAAAATTTTGTATTTATACATTATATCGTTCAAATTTCAGAAAAAAAAATTTCGAAATATTATTAAATTGCAGTGTGCCGGCGACACAAACTAAGCAACATTAAAAATATGTGATTCTTACATTGTTCATGTGATTTTTGGTATTCACCAGTGAATTTTTGAGCGTAAAATAAGTAAATTTTTGTGAAATGGAAGAAAGATAAATATACAACAATTTTTTTGATAAATGGTTTAGGAGCGTTTCCAAGAAATGCTTGAAAATTGATTGCAATAACGTAATTTGATTAACTTGCGAAAGAGGTAAAATTTAAAATCGGGTTTATGCGTAAATATTAAAATTTGAAAATATTTAGATTAAAATAAATTCTTACTGGTGCAGTACATTGCCACTGCTCGTTTAATGTAGCCACACGGAAATAATGCAAAAATTGTACCCTTCCTAACATACATTCTGCATACATTCTATCTATAAGACTGGTCATAGACTTAACATGTTTGGCACACGGTTTAAATTTAATAGCTAAAAAAATACGAATATCCTTTCCTAAGGCAAAGTATTTTAAGAGATTTTAGAAAAGAGTTAAACCAAAACTTTAAAACAATTTTTTAACTTGAAGAATTCGATCTCTCACTTCTTAGCGAACGGTCGTGTTTTTGTTTTGCGCTCCGTATTTTTTGTGTTTATTTGATTTTAAACCACCGGGGTTTTCCTCTTATTCAATATTATCATCAGTAACTATATATACCGTTTATTGTTTTAATAAACATTTTTTGTTTGTGTTATGACGATTCTCTTACTTTTCTTTTTTTTCTTCTCATCCCGTTTCTTCCCCCCGCTTAAGTGTCGTCAACATTTAGCTGCAGCTAAGCGTTTCATAGCTCTCTCGCTCTTGTGATTTCTTGCGCTCACACTAACTCTCTTGCTCTCCCTCTCTCGTTCTTTTCTCGGAACTGATTGTGTGCAATTTCTTCTGTCTGTGTGTGAAAATGTCTTCAAATATTGTCTGTGCCCTGCAGTACCACAAGTCATCAATAGGCCTCTGTCATCAACAATTCATCAACGTGCCGACTGCGACGTCGACAGAATCGACGCTCTGCCGACTGAGACTTGTAGCCGAACTCCCTTCGGGTCCGATTCGCTTTCTGAAGTTCGAAACGAAGTAGGCACCCAAAATTCGACCTGCGATCGGCCTCTTCTCGAAGTTCGAACTGTATAGTTGTTGGTATTTTCGGAGCAGCGAAATGCGACAGTCACGCAAGTTAGAGAGAGATGGAAATAAGGGAGGGAAAAAATTTTCGTGTTGTGTCTCGCTTCTCCTAACTCCCTTTTCAGTTTGAAGAAACTTATGTTTTTTCACAAGTGTTTTGCATATTATATAGTTAAAGTTGCGTAAAAAATTTAATTTTTAAGGGTAAGTAGGTATTTTTACTCAACTAATAATTTCCTTTGCAGAAAGCATAGATACGACTTCAATAAAGACGATTTGAATGCTGAACTCCTTAGTTTTACGGAGTTTCTTTTTAATTAAAACTGGTATGTATTTATAAATGTGCAAATTATTAAATTTTCAATGTGATTGTAACATATGTATTCATTTAATTTACAGATCACAAATTTATGTAAGTTCCCTGAAGAACCTGCGCCTCAGATGTGCAAACACCTTGGACGCGGCAATGAAGAAACGCAAGACTGAGAATTCAACAGGCTTTAGGATGTTTGACGAGTCAACCTAATATATAAATATTTAATGTTATTTTTTAAGTATTAGTATGTATAAAGTAAAAAAAAAAAATATAAAAAAAACTTAACCAAAAAAAATTTCGACCTAAATGTTGTTGATGAATTGTTGATGAATTTGTTGATGAATTGTCGATGAATTGTTGATGAATTGTTGTTGATGAATTGTTGATGAATTGTTGATGAATTTGTTGATGAATTGTCGATGAATTGTTGATGAATTTGTTGATGAATTGTCGATGAATTGTTGATGAATTGTTGTTGATGACAGCCTAGGACATGCCCATGTTAAATTCATCAACAAATTGTATGGCAGTTCATCGATGATTCATCAACAACATCCTTCGGGTGTTGATGAATTGTTGATGAATTGATGATGAATGGTACTGCAGGGTGAAATTAAGAACTGCCAAAAAAATGTTTTGGCCGACCAGGCGAGACTTCATTGCTGGCTTTGCGATGCGGTAGTGCAAGCAAAGTGCATTGAGGTGACAGGCCGCATAGCTGACGCAGTGTCTAGCAAAAAGGGTCTACGTTATTGTTGCGAGGTCTGTCGACCGGTCAAGAAGGAAATATCATCCTTCAAGCGTCAACCAGAAGCGGGTTTAATGAGATTATGGTCACTTTCCGCAAAGCGAATGACCTACTCTCCGCGCTCGACGCTCAATTTAATAGTATGAAGCTATTAAACGAATCGCCTAAATGCAAAAAATCTGCTGCTGGTCGGCTGCAACTGTGTGAGCCACCGCAACCTAGTTTCTGCCACACTCCCTCGCCACAGCCACACTCCCTCGTCCCAGCACCAAATCCCATGGTTCTGAGATAAGGAAGGAGAAAGGATTCGGTATCCGATTCGGTCGCTGGGGTAACGGCAGCCGCTCAGCCAGCCATTTCCGCTGTGTCCGCTGCGGAGCCCAAATCTTCGGCTCCGCAAAATCCCGTAACAAAACCTACGCAGGGTCCAACAATGCCCGGAATTCCAGCCGAGGTTGGTAACATTACGTTACATAAAACCCGTACAGCAGTTCCACCATCAAAAACAATATTTGGTTCGAGGCTTGCCCATGATCTTGCACCAGAAGATGTACTAGCCTTTATACAAGGCAAAACACAAGCCCAAAATATAAAAGTGGAAAAATTCAAGTTATAGTTTTCTAGAAATCGCGTTTAAAGTTTTATGTACGATCCCAAACTACGCTGAGTCAATCGGCTCGGAGGCTCATAACTTTTATGTGTTTTTGTTTTGCGCTCCGTATTTTTTGTGTTTGTTTGATTTTAAACCACCGGGGTTTCCTTCTTATTCAATATTATCATCAGTAACTATATATACCGTTTTGCTACCGCGCGTGCATCAACTTTTCTGTGTAATTTATTGTTTTAATAAACATTTTTAGTTTGTGTTATGACGGTTCTCTTACTTTTCTTTTTTTTTTCTTCTCATCCCGTTTTTCCCCCCGCTTGAGTGTCGTTAACATTTAGCTGCAGCTAAGCGTTTCATAGCTCTCTCGCTCTTGTGATTTCTTGCGCTCACACTAACTCTCTTGCTTTCCCTCTCTCGTTCTTTTCTCTTCTTCTGTCTGTGTGTGAAAATGTCTTCAAATATTGTCTGTGTAATTAAGAACTGCCAAAAAAATGTTTTGGCCGACCAGGCGAGTCTTCATTGCTGGCTTTGCGATGCGGTAGTGCAAGCAAAGTGCATTGAGGTGACAGGCAGAATAGCTGACGCAGTGTCTAGCAAAAAGGGTCTACGTTATTGTTGCGAGGTCTATCGACCGGTCAAGAAGGAAATATCATCCTTCAAGCGTCAACCAGAAGTGGGTTTGATGAGATTATGGTCACTTTCCGCAAAGCGAATGACCTGCTCTCCGCGCTAGACGATCAATTTAATAGTATGAAGCTATTAAACGAATCGCCTAAATGTAAAAAATCTGCTGCTGGTCGGCTGCAACTGTGTGAGCCATCGCAACCTAGTTTCTGCCACACTCCCTCGTCCCAGCACCAAATCCCATAGTTCTGAGATAAGGAAGGAGAAAGGATTCGGTATCCGATTCGGTCGCTGGGGTAACGGCAGCCGCTCAGCCAGCCATTTCCGCTGTGTCCGCTGCGGAGCCCAAATCTTCGGCTCCGCAAAATCCCGTAACAAAACCTACGCAGGCTCCAACAATGCCCGGAATTCCAGCCGAGGTTGGTAACATTACGTTACGGAAAACCCGTACAGCAGTTCCACCATCAAAAACAATATTTGGTTCGAGACTTGCCCATGATCTTGCACCAGAAGATGTACTAGCCTTTATACAAGGCAAAACACAAGCCCAAAATATAAAAGTGTAAAAAATCAAGTTTTCGTTTGCCAGAGTCATTTCATCTTTTAATATAAATGTCTCAGACCAGCTCTTTGACACTATTTCCGCGGGTGACTTCTGGCCCGAGCACGTTGCAGTCAAGGAGTACGAGGCTCGAAACAATGAGTACAACTACCCAGACCGTCACAAGCCGCACTGTCCACCGCTGCGCCTTCAGTCCCAAAAAACTAACCACTTCCTCCTGTAACGAATCTCCGGCCAGGATAATGCTCAGTCGTGGTCAGAGAAGGTCATACAAGAAATTTGTATGGTGGGACGCGGAAATATATGGAAAGTCGTAACGTATCGGTGGTCGTTAGCACTCCAGAAATTGATCTACACCGTGTCTCCTACCGCGATTTCATGTGCCGCAGTGGCCACCTCGGTCGGGGCGATCCAGTTCTTCGCGGTCGCTCGCGATCCAGTGGCCAGGGGCGTTGGACGGCCTGCGTTATCGATCGTAGCACGCCTAAGGGCACTGCCTTGCCGACACTGCTTGTTGGTTCTCTGGGGACCGCTCTACCGACCCCCATCTGCACTGCCTTATCGGCAGTGCAGCACAGGCTTGCAGCACAGGGGTGGCGGTGCCGGATAGACGCGGCTGACCGGCCCCGGAAAACTCTCGGGATTGGCGCGGAGGCTAGCTGCAGGGGGGGGGGATCCAGTGGCTGTACCGATCCGCCGCGGATGGAAGACCAATCCGCGCGACTCGCGTACGGGCCGTCACTAGGGGAGCGAAGGGGAGAGGAAACAGAGCAAAAGAAATCCCCAGCACCAAAAATTCCCCACGGAGGAAAAGGCCACGATTGCAATAATTCAGGCACAATTTTTTTGAATTATAAATTATAAATAGGTTATAAATTATAAATTATAATGCCCGTGATAATGATAATAATAATGAAAATAATAATAAATCTCTGCCTACTGCCCAGACTTCGGTGAGGGGGGGGAGGGAGGTAATTTTGCACTGAGGCACTGCGAGTGCGCGGCGACGGGGCTGCGCGTAGGCGGCGGAGCAGCTGCGCAGCAGGCGCGGCGAAAAAAAGTGCGCGGCAGGCGCTGCGCTGGCGCGGCAGAGCACGGGCTGTGTGTGGCGGCGCCGGATAGACGCGGCTGGCCGGCAGAGCACGGGTTGTGTGCGGGGCACTGCACTGACGCGGCAACGCTTTGTTTTAATATATTTTAGCCGATGCGGCGGGGCCTGCACTGCGGCTTATCGTCACTGTCGATGGTTGTTTCCCGGCGGCACTGATGGCGCGGTGGCACTCAGGTCGCGGTGGCACTGGTGCGCGGTGGCAAAGCGGTCGCGGTGGCGAACGTAAACAAAAAAATTCCTATCCGGAATCGGTTAACCAATCTAGGCTTAGAGATCGCACCCGGGAGTGCTTTCGTAATCGATATATCGATAACGATGTAGCTTCCTTCCCGCTAAACCGCCAATAGCTACTTATCGCTAAGAGTTTATAGCTACGACTTAGTATTTACTTATAGCTAAGACTTTATGTACTTATAGCTAAGACTTCATTTACTTATAGCTGAGACTTCAAGAGGACTTCAGGAGTGCTACTAATAAATATTTTATTATTATTTTTATGCGGCCGAGGGCCACTATTTGTGCGCCTCCTAAAGAGGCGTCACACTCCTTACAACTTTCTTACCAGAATACCACGGGATTAACAGTAAGCTTTTTAAATTGTATTCTGATAGTTTTTCTTTCGCATCCCATATAATTGTGTTTACCGAAACCTGGTTGAAACGGGAGATTTTTTGCACCGAAATTCTCCCGAGTAAGTACACAATTTACAGATTAGACCGTCTTTCCCAGCTTGGTGGAGTTTTAATTGCCGTTGACTCTTGCCTTATCTCTGAACAGGTCGTATTTTTTTGGCATTGAATGCTTTAAAATATATTTTACAGGAAGTATTATTCATGTAACCTCCTCTTACATTCCTCCATCTTCAGATGAGCCAACTCATTGGAAACACCACTGTGCAATTCAAGCTGTTTCCAAAAGGTTTGCTGATAGGGACCAATTAGAGACTCTGGGTGACTTCAATATACCCGGGGCTCATTGGTCTTACAATGGCGTGTCAATTTTCCTTTACTTGATATAACTTTGTCTCAAGTTAACCACGTATGTTTTAGAAACTACATCTGGTAAAAGAATAAACAAAGTCAGCTGTTTCCGTAAGGCTGACTATCAAGGCCTATGTGCTCAGTGCTCTGACTGGCAACCGCCGTGGATATTTTTTACAGTGCCATGAACTCATTTTTCCCTTTATGTGTTCCGGTCTCTAATAAACCTCTTTGGTTCAACAAACAGCTGACACGCTTAAAAAAAGTAAAATCTAGGATTTATAATAAATATAAACTCACTGGTTCTAAAATTTCTTTTCCCTCCTATCTCAGTACTCGGTCTAACTTTACCGTGTTTAACGCTCAGTTTTTTAAAACTACATTTTCGCCCTCGTCTACTTTAGACCAGATACTTTCTTCCGCTATGGCCAGTTCGAACTTAATTTTCAGTCCAATTTGAAATGAAAGCTCACTTACTAGATCTTCTACGCGCTAAGCCAGTTTATTCACCAGGTCCCGATGGAATATCAGGCTGTGTGCTTAGGTATTGTTCGGAGGCGGGGGTTACACCCCTTCTTAAATTGTTTACCTTATCTTTAAAATCATCAGAATTTCCCCTTATTTGGAGGGAATCATTTGTTATTCGTCTCCACAAAAAAGGTAGCAAGTCGGATGCCAGTAACTATAGAGGAATCTCTAAGCTATCGGCAATTCCCAAACTTTGTATGTAATTACTCCCCAGTTGCAATACCTACGACTAATCCTTTGGAACTTACCTCATTTGTTTTAGGGGCTTCCAACGTAATTTTTAAACCGATGATAACATCCATGTCACCATGGTTTTATGAGGCGAAGATCAACCACGACTAATTTTTTGGAACTTACCTCAGTTGTTATTAGAGGCTTCCAACGTAACTTTCAAACCGACTTCAGAAAAGCCTTTGCATCGGTCAATCATTCTCTTCTGGTTAGGAAACTTGATTTTATGGGGTTTCCTAGTGATCTTCTTAAATGGATTTCAAGTTATCTAAGTGACAGGACTCAAAAGGTTCTGTTCAGAAACGTTCTATCCAACAGCCTCAAGGTCACATCTGGCGTCCCACAGGATAACCACCTTGGACCACTTCTATTCACATTGTTTATCAATGACTGGCCGCAGGTTCTAACCAAATCCAGAGTACTTATGTACGTTGATGATATTTAACTTTGCTTGCAGTATAGGGATAGTTCATGCCAACAGACTTACAATCGTATCTTCCAAGCATGGTGCCATGCTAATGCTTTACATCTCAACAGCCCTAAATGCAAACTGATGACTGAGTATATTTAGATGTGTTTATCATAGTGAATTTTATTCATATATGGTATTTAGCATATCTAGCATATATTTTATATGGATATATTTGACATATCTTATGCATATGCATTTTATGCAAATAAATAAAAAATAGAGTCAACTCTATTTAATAATATGAATTTTGGTGTAATCACTTATTACCATAGCTTGCAAATAACTATTAACCGTTTTTTTCCTTACGCTCTGTTCGCGAGAACAACCGAAAAAAAGCATGCCGTTTCGGTTTCTCTCTGAGCAGCAGACTTTGTTTTTTTTTGTTTCGATTTTCGGTTGAAAGCATTACGATGAGCCGATCATGAAACTCTCGTTTACCGAACATCGCTCAGTGAGAGATTCGAGTGACGCTTGCGCAGAGAGACTCATTAAAAGACCGATTGACTGAAAAAGTCAGCGAAAAAAGTCTTTTCAATAATTTGTTTTCGTTTCGTTGCACAGTGGTACGTTGTGTCCT
>VNJQ01007870.1:0-23703 GCA_008042515.1 Drosophila truncata
ATATTTTATAATAACAAAATTCATTCAAATCAAGACCATGTTGTAGCTACTGATTTGCATTAGGGCATAGGTGAGCACATCCACAAACATTTCGAGGCGAGCCGCCACACTCCCGTTGGCCATTAGTTCGCTGGGACTAGGCAGCGGCAGGCTATTGGAGCGCAGATAGTTAAGCTGCTCCATATTGGCGGCCAGGGCTAGCAACTTCTCCTGCTGATCGGCTGAGAAGGCGTCCGGCGGAGCATCACCGCCTGTAGGCATCAGCTTCTCCAGCTGCTGGGCAAAGCCCTGAAGCTGTACCAACTTTTGTTTGTAAACCGATTCCATGGTGTCCAGGGCGGCGGTCTCCTCATAGATCTTTTCCAGCTTGCGCTGGAACGCCCTGAAGTCCTTGTACACCTCCACTGCAGTGGGCTGCTCCTCCAGCCGCGTCATACTCAACGATATGTTAGACGTGTTGATGGCCGTCGATTGATCCACCTGAGCCGCAGTCGAAGTTTCTGCACCGCGCAGGAGCGTGGAGTTGGCCCGGTGCAACTCTCCTCGCTTCTTGGGCATCTTCTGGAGATTGGCCGGATACTCTTCTAGGGTCTTGAAGAGCTCAGCGTACTCCTCCACCGTTCCGAGTTCTTTTGGCTGTGTCATGGCCGCCGTTTCCTCGTCAAGCATCAGCTGCAAATTCTCAAAGAATGCCGGTGGCTTCATTACCGTCTTGGACACGCAGCAATCCTTAAGGTTCTTCAGATGCTGCCCATAGTTACGGTGTAACTTGGCAGCTATGGTGCCGAAGTCCATTTTAGTTTCCATTTCTGTAATTCTTTTCGTTTTTGGGTTTTCTTTTGAATGCGAATAGCGCCAGACAGTGTTGGAAAGCGAGCACTATCATATATTTTGGTAGTTTTTAGCACTAGGTAACCTAAGAAATACCAAAATATATGATAGTTGTCATTTTAATTTTATTTATTTTACAAAATTAAATTAAATATGTTTTGAAAAAAGTAATATATTTAAATATTTCTATCTGGAGTCTTTAATTTCCTTATTCATAAAACTTTGAAATTAAAACAATAAGGCAATATTTGTTTCCTTAAAATGTATTTATAACAATATGGCAGGCTACAATAGCACTCAGCCGTACTCAGACTGAACAGTCAGCGAGAACTGACCCTTGGGAATGGTATTGGCATGATACCAGAGGCGTGTGTCCACCAGGACAGCATCGCCCGGCTCCACGTAGAAGGAGAACGGCTGGCACTGATGATCACACTCGGGAGCCGGCGCGAGGAACCAGCTCTTGTTGCCCTTCAGCTGCGCCTGCCACATCAGTCGGGGTATGTACTCCAGCTGGTAAGAGAAAACCTCGAGGTTAGGTCAAAACCGAACTGATGTTCGACCTCAGCTTACGTGCATCACAGCTCCCTGTTCGTAGCCCATCAAAATGAAGTCCGTGTGTGGCATCTCGGCGTCCACGGGTAAGAAATGGGGACGAGGATAAAGCTTTCTAAGCTCCGCCAGCACTGCCGGTTGACAGACACTCCAGCCCACAAACCAGGGAGCTCCTTGGCTTAGATTTGATCTTTCCGGGGACAGTGCAAATACATCTTTTAGCGTCTTGAGGTCGGAGTTAAAGTGCAGGAATTGGCAGTCCGTTTCCATGGCGCCTGGCACACTCTGGTACAAATCCCGAATGTAGGCATAGTTCAGATACTTCTGAGCCGGCCAATGGGACACCGCCTTCTTGACGATAATCGGCAGCGAGGAGTAGGCGTGCGGGGTAAACTCCTCCCTTGTGAGATTGGCCAAGATCAGTGGTGCCCGTACGCCCTTGCAGAACTCACAGTCACTGATCGGTCGCGTGGCCTCCCACACCAGGTAGTTGTTGGGTAAGAAACAGCGCACGCCAAGCAAGAACGAGATTGTTTCGTAAAAGACCGGCGTCGCAACCAAAATGAAGAAGATGATGCCCACCAGCCAGAGTAGATTCAATCGATTCGGATTGTTGTCAAGATCGCGCGTCTTGCGGAACGCCTCCTCTAGCTCCTGTTTGGACACCAGGCCAGTACGCAGGCTATTTCTGTGCAGTGCATCAAGTTTTGCTGTAATATCTTCTCCCAGACGCTCGCGTACCTCTCGCATCCGGTTGCCCAGGGTGCGGGTAGGCCGGGTGATGAACTGGGTTGTGTGAAATTACAAATTAAATCATTGAATTCCGTTTTCCGTGGTTCTATCTTACCAGAAACATCCTGAAATCGGTTGCCTTGTTGTCGGCTGGCTTTTTGGTCGCAATATACTTGTAATTACCTAACGTTTAATGTTTTTAAACAAAACCATTGTGTTTTGTTTTTAACCAAAACAAAGTATGACCGAAACTTCCAAGAATCCTGAATAATTCGTTTTAAAAAGGAATAACGCAACGCAGCAAAGGCGGTACTTTCCGAGCTTGAATTTGTTTATTTATTTTTGAGGTTCTCTAATTAAAATAAACAAATACAAACCAAGCAACCAAGTTCACACATTTCCTGCATGTGTGAATACTTTGTGGCATTTCAATGTCAAATTCTACACAAGTCAACGATTTTCAGATGGCTTCCAACTCGACAAAGAAAAGCCAATCATCTCGCACAAGCATATTGTGGTTACCGGGCCGAAAGTCTCATTCCAAAGACCACAACAATCACAAATCTTACTCGGGGTCGCAAAGGAAGGGCGAGATGTCGTCTCTGGAGGGCCGCAAGGAACAGTTTGAGCTTTCTGACTTGTAAGTAAGACGATTCTTCAAATAAACATGTTGTGTTATCTCAACTATTGTCCCTGTTCTGTGCTTTATTTCAGACGCTTGTCCGATTTTCCGAGGGAAGGTAATTTCCATGCAACCTCATCCCTGAGCGACAAAAGCGAATCTGGTTCATCTAATGATGGTTCATTGGCCGTCGTTTCAGAGACCGCCACAGTACACACTACTTTCTTAACCACTTACATTCCAAACCTGAGAGCAACATCGACTCCATCCACAACTTCGCCGAAAGTCGTTACTACCGCCGAGGTACAGGACATAGTAAGTTGTGTGCACACACTTAAATAATAGACTAATTTGAGATGATTCTTGTTGCAGCCCAACACTATGGGTCCTGAAGATTTGCCAAAAGTGCCAACAGCAACTGGAGGGGCTGAGAGGTTGGGAACCACAGGCACAATGGCACACGGAGCACAGGACCTGCCCCATTCTCAGCCAACCACTCCACAGAAGATGAAATTTAGGAACCATAATAACAATCAGGTCATCAATCATCAATACTGTGATTTAAAATTATAGATTTATAAATTCATTTCCTTTAAACAGGAAGACATCAACTCCATAGAAAGCGTATCCAGTTTTCCGAGCTGTCAAGAAAACAACATCGACTTTGATTGGATCGACGAGATGGTGGAGCAGCGCAAACAGAATGAGATGATGCACAAGAACAAGCAAAAGAAGGCATCGAATAAGGACCTTGCTAGCAGCCAGCAGCAGCCTGTGGCAGATCAGGTAGATGGTCAAATGTACGGCTTCAATAGCAATGACAAGGATAACGTGAGCTCCTACAAGGGCAACGATAGCGACGACGACTTGGTTGTCAAATGCCTATATTACTCCATCATGTGCTGTGATTGTAGGATTTCATAGAGGTTAATGAGATCCATGTTAAATTGCACTCAACTAATTCTGTAATAATATAATATATAAACTTGATATTTTGTCACAATAAACAAGACATCGAAATTTAACCTGTTCCAGGTGAATAATGAGATCGGCAAGGCGCAAAATCTTTTTTCTGCTCTTCTAAATTGCTGGATTTGAATTTCAGAAAGGTATTTTTCATGGCGGAATCTCTAATTCGAAATTTAGGTTTCTGGACCTTGCAGCATTTCCAATCTACCGCGCGCTGGCCACACTAGTTATTGTCTGCTTCTTTCCGCTGTTCGTCTTTTGTGTCGCGTTTTTAATGTGAAGAGAAAAACACTTTTGCAACGGTTACGATTAGCAAAAAACAGTGTAACACATCCCGATCTCGGAGTGCACAACCATGCAGACGGGCCAGCGTTAGAACGGATCCGCACTTTCCCCGATTTCCGTCGTAAAAGAGTGCAAAGTGCTGAGTGCGAGGCGAAGGCGAGCAGCCAACGTTGGCAGCCCCAATATCGTTTATTATTAAACAACAGCAGCAGCAGCCGTAGCAGCAGCAGCGGAAGAACAACCACTCGGAAACATGTACAACAACGGGGCCCGGGGCTTCTCCATACACGACGCCTTCGAGGAGGAGACGGACGAGGCGATACGTGTCTATGGCTCCACAGTGATATCCACGCCCATGAGGGGCGGCAAGCAAGGTCGCTCCACCGAAGATGTCTCCATTCGCATTCAGGATCCCAAGTGAGTGGGCCATCACGCCAACAAAAACAACAAAAACAAAGAAAGAGATATAAAAACTGGTCTTCGCTTCGATCGGAGCTGCCTGCGTGGGCTGTTATTGGCACCATTTTCCATTTAGCGTTCTGTGATTCACGAGCTGTCTGTCCGCCAAACAAGGAGTCTGTGGCTTTGTTCCCGTTTCTGGTTATTCTTATGTTTATTTATATTGAAGCCCCGACAGCTGTTCTACACGGTGCACGCCCTGTTCGGTGCTCCTAGTTCTCCGTTCTCTACCGCCGCCGCTGCTGTCACTCTTGGCACTTCCTTATTCCCGCCGGAAGCACCTGAATAAGTTAGCTAAGCGGCGCGTGCGTGCTGGGATGCCTTGTCCATTTCTTAGACGCGGCTCCTCCATTAGCCATGCATGGCGTGTCGCCGAATCAGCCGCAGCAACAACAAACGACGATGTAATTATGGGGATTATAAATGCAGACGTCCAAGCCTAATTTGGCATTCAATTGTGAAAATCATTGCGCATAAATTTCGTCATAAGGGCCTCTCGGAGGAGGTGGCCTTCGCCTGCGGTCAGCTGGAACCAGTTAGGCAGGCGGCAGCCCAACCAGCTCATCGGCTCGGCGGCTTGCACTTGTCGGTCTTCAGCTGCTGCCGCTGCCGCCGCCGCCAATATAAACGAAATGTGTAAATGTAAACGCGAAATTGATTGCGTCTCGCTTTTGGCGGCAATCCAACCCCGCGATAACCCCTCCTTCGAGGCCCGATAAGCAGTCCTAAAGTCTATTTTTGCGAAAAAGGAAAGCTGACTTCAAAAACTTGATTTTTTTTGGGGGACTAGTCCTACAGACACAGCTCTTTGTATTACGTTTATAAGATTTAAATCAGATAACTAATCTAAATTGGAATCGGAAATGAAAATGAAAATGGAAATGGGAACGGTTACAAAGGTGCATATTTATTTATATCGTGGCATTACTTAACACCGGAAGATCGTCTTGAAACTCTGATAAAATATATAAGCGCTTTTGAAATAGCCTATGAAAAGGCAGTATTTTGGTTACCAACTGTGATAAGATAATGAAGAAAATATAAATATTATAATTACTATAAATAGACTAGATAAAAATTAACATATTTATTGAAAAATTAATTATTGTGAGCTATATAGTAAGGCATAAAGATAGTCAAAGGTTGTCTGCTCGACAGAGTATCGATTTCCAGTGGGTATCAAGTGCTCCTACCATGAAAAATTAAGCAGAAAAAAGTATAATAGATTAGTAAATTAAGAGTTTAATGAAATATCATTTTAAGCCTAACTTATTACAGTTTTTAGGCCTTTCTTTGGGTTTTTGATTGAGAAAAATGTTCTTTCAATTAAAATTTATCAAGAGCGACTCGCTTGAGCGCTCAAACGATAAGAAAGAAAATTATATACTAAGCTAAGCTTCATTTACCTTTTATATATTATCTTACACATTTAATAATTTAATAACCTTGTGACTATAAAAAGCAACTTTATTTTAACCATTAACTTTTTTTTTTTCATTTTCCTTAGAGGCTACAATAAGTATGCCGAGGACACAACCTCCCGGGACAGCGATTCGCTCATCCAGGAGTACGGCAACCTGCCCACGGAGGAGACAAACACATACTGCTGGCGGCACCCAAAGGTTCGCGAAAACTGGCGCACAGTGCTGGCCGCCTTTACGCTCCTAGTCGTAGGCACGGGCCTGTTCGTCATGGGCACGTTTGCCATTGCCGATCCGCAGAATACATCGCAGGGTGTGGTGTTCTTCGTTGCAGGACTTATCTGCTTTATACCCGGCGCCTATCACGTCGTCTACATTTGGCTGGCGGCCAAGGGATATCGAGGGTTCGACTTTTATCACCTGCCGCTCTTCACATAAGCGTACAGCTGCTGCCGAGTTCACTCACTGGTTGAGCTGGAAAGCAGAGCAGGGGAAACAGGATAGAGAAAAATTACGAGGCAGGGAGGAGTGGAGAAGATCCCTCCTCCTGTCCATAAATATAATCTATGTATTTGTTTATATAAATTTATTGTATAAACAAAATTATTTTCTATTTGTAAACGTAATTAACCCCGAAACTTGAAACTCGGTTTTTGTGTAACGTACTTTTTGTGTTTAGCAACAAGAAATTTCGTTTAGACAAACGCCAGCCCCATCTCCCTTTAACCCGAATCGAAATTTAGCAATATATATTTATACATACGATTATATATATCTATATATATTTATATTTTACAATATTTTCTTTTATATACATCCCTTGGTAAGTGCAAAAGATTCATACGTACGTACTCGAAATTTATTTAAAGAAAATAGAGAGAAAAAAAACAAACGAAAGACTTTGTATATGATGCTAACATGTTGAGGGAGCGCCTAGAGTTATGACATACGTATATATACTAAATATAAATGGTAATTGTAATTTATTGAAATTTAATTGCACCAAAAAACGAAACGAAAATGTTTTACGATTTTCAAAACCAACTCAAAAAAAAAATAACACCCACGAATCTATGTATATGATTAGTGAGCGTCTGTCCATAGATGCGCCTTAAAAAAGAAACCTAGAACTAGACTTTATGATTATATATTGTTAAACCTAATCGATGTAACGAGAGAACTCTCGATAATACCAAGCTACTTAGTGATGTAAGACGATGCGCCGATATTGCAATACGTTCTTTTTATAGCTATTGATAGTGATGACGCGTCTCTTTTCCGCTGACCTAACCCCCAAACCCGAACCCAAACCGTCCTCTAATGAAATTACATCTCACACAGTCATCGCATATTTCTCACACACCTCATCTGCCGTTTAGTTCTTAGTGTTTGTATAATTTCTTTTTTAAGAAATGCTGAATATGGTTGTATTAAATGAAAAAATCGAAACAAAGAAACAAAAACTCGAAAAAAAAACAATAAATTTACCTAAAAAAACAGATAAATACCGATTAATTGCTAATACAGGACTTTATTTAATCAAAATTTACACACACACTCCTAATTTCCTAATTTGTAGTCTTAATTTTGTGACTTTTGTATGTATTTTCCCATTGATTATGTTGGTTTTTATTCGAATTAAAAATATTATTTTTGAACATTCCCATTGGTTTTTAATTTTATCTGGATTGGTTACTCTTTTATAGGCTTTTATAATTATCTTGTATTGATATGATTAAATGTGAAAGTTTTATCAGTTGTTTATGACTTTTTGAACGTGATTTATTATTTCTTTTCTTTTTTTAGCATTGTCTTCTGGGAAGTGATATAGGTTTTTTTAGTTAGCGATAAGTTTTATCAATTATTTTGTGGCATGCCCATTGAATTGTATCAGAATCTCCATCATATCAGATTCATCCTCGTAAGAACCACAGTGCGTTTCATAAAACTGAGAGTTGGGAAAGAGATAAATATATATATTCCAAATTGTTATAGAATCTTAAATTAATAATGTCAGCATTTAATGGCCAATAATTTCTTTAATTATTTGTTTATGTCCTATAATAATACCACAGATTAATATAATCGTTTATGGGTTGTTTGCGATAACGTTTCAGTTTCTGGCTGACCTTACTCTATCTCATTTATGCTAACCTCCCAGCAACAAAGGCACTCTTGACCTTTGCCCAGTAATCAGTCACGGAACGCACTGTGGGCCAGCCCAGCTCCAGCTCCCAACCACTCCTCCGGTAGGCTAAATGGATTCGGTTGCCTTCGGGTCTAATGGCGATGCAAATGAGATGAAGTGAAATGTTAGAAACAATCAAATCGGCATTGGAATAGGATAGATACATACATACATACTTGCTCAATATACGAAGTTAACGATGGCTAAATAGGTTTAATTATATTGGTGTTGTGCGCCTCCCGAATCGATTATTTTTGTAGCTTTGAACTTATTTCGAATTGAATTTGAATAATTGTTGCCTCGGAAACTCCGCTCGACTCGATTCGGTTCGACAGGATTAAGCTTTAAATGTGCTTAGCGAAGTAAGTGTGGAAATGGAATAAAGTGCATGGAAATTAATCGCCAAACAATGTTTTTTTTTTACTGTCAACGCCACGCCAGACAGAGGTGGGTTCAACTTTTATGGGTACAGTGTGCACAGTGGCAATAAGGGTACCTTTTTCAGAAGGATTCATCAATATGTGGAAAGTACATATATATTTCCTTTTGTATCACGTGTTTAGACCCTTAAGGGGTATTTCAGTTTTAGTTAGAAGTTTGTAAGGGGTAAAAAAGGGGTATCTTGATCAGCAACAAAAACCATGTGGATCTTGGCATGTTCCATAAAATGGAGATAAAATGCAGATTTGTTAACCCAATAAAAACTAACATAGGACAGCTTTCCGAATTGAAATTAAAACTTTTTTGTTTTAGTTATAAGTTTTTTGAATTTTGATTTGTCAAAGCAAAAATTATTAAATATATTTCATAAATTTAAATAAATAAAATTAAGGACATCAGCTGGCCAAAAGACAATGATTGCCAATAGATATTTATGTTTTGATTCATCATAAAATGAATAATTTACCAACAATAAAATATAGGATAATATTAACCTGACTATTATCAAAATTGTCGACATTTTTCTTACATTCTTTATTTTATTCATTCATTTTAAATAATTAATTAAGTATTTAACTTAAAAGAATATTGAAAGATTTATTTATCGGAGATCCTAAAAGTTGTAATCTTTTTTAAACCAAAAAACAGGTATATTTTTTCCTATCAACAAAAATGTACCTCTACCATCGCTATTGTCCACACCTTCCGTTTCACCTGTGAGATAGACAATTTGTCAACCGGGCATCGATCAAACACGGGACATCTGAGTGGCCTGGCAACGGGCGCCATTGAAACCATGGATGGCAAAGCCATAACCGCAGTAGGGAGTGGTGTGGAGTGCTGAGGAGGCCCAGAGGAGCCGCTGCTAATGTCTGGAGTGCACATCCCCGTCCAAGTTCATTAGACTTGGATAGGTGCGGGCGGGAGAGCTGCCTAACACGAAATGGAAAGTTTCGGCACATCCCTATCCCTTTGGTGATTCGTGGTAAATCGCAGCGCGAAAACGCGTAGGTCTAAAAATATCACGGCACTCGAAGACAATCGATGTGCCCGCAGCTGGCAGAGATGGGCGAACGCGAGCCGGAGTCGGACGGAGAGGACGCCGAGGTCTATTGTAAGTCGATCCCTCTTAGCTGTCAACAGCAGCAGCAGCATGTCCCTACTTATGGATTATTCCGCAGTCCTGAAGCCGGTCAACGAGTACAACATTGTGGACAGGATCAAGGAGGCCAACAAGGAGCTCTTTGCGCTGGAGGAAGAGGGTGCTGGAGGTGCTGGAGCTGGAGCCAACGGCAATGGCAAGGTGACCAAAGTGAAGTTCGCCTTAAATCTGGAGGATTACGAGCCAACGGGGGTGCCGCCGGCAAAGGACCAAAGTCCCAGTCCGCCGGATGAGCTGCTGCAGCAGTTGACGCAGCTCAAGCTGAAGACCATCGCTGAAGAGGAGACGGTTACAGCTCCAGAGACGTCAAAAATTATTGAGGAGTCACCTCCTCCGCCGGTGGAAGAAGAGGCTGAGGAGGAAGAAATCAGCGAGGAAATCCTAGACTTGACTGAGGTTTCTCCGCAGCCTGTCGTTCAGGAAGCACTACCTATCGTGGACGAAGATGAAGATGATTTCTCTGGCGTGGATGAAGCAGATTTGGATGATGACTCACCCGTAAAAGATGTTTCCGTTGCCGCACCGTTTCAAGTAAGGCAGATATCCAACTTCGACCAGGATGATTCCGATCAAAAGAGTCTCACCAATCTGCTAACCGAGTCCGATTGCGAGGAGGAGGAGCGCACTATAAAGGAGGCCCGCCAGAAGCTTCGCGAAGCGTACAAGAATCTCTACAAGACCTTGGATCAGAAGGAACAGGCCACCATTGACAGGTTAACGGGGGCTGGGGTCCAAGATGAGGCTCCTTCTGTACCGCCTCTGCCAGTAGCCGATGCTGCAGCCGATGCCGATGAAGAGGATGATCTGTCCATAATTGTGGCTAGCTACATACCCGATGACTTTGAGCTTAACGAGCAGAGCATTTACTATAAAAAGGAGGAGCAGGAGGACTTGACCGCACTAGCTAAGCAGCAATCCTGCTCGGAATGCCCCAAGGCCACTTCCAAATCTTTTTTTACGTCCCGGAGTTTTAGCTTTCGGCGTCGATCTAAGCCCACGCCTACACCTTCATCGGCTACAGGCTCGACGACCTCTCCCTCCATCCGTATGAACTATAAGATCTGCTGTGAGCATCGTCACTCGCTGCAGGGCAAGCTACCGCGGTATACGGGCTACATGTCCGAGTACGGACTGAGTGCCCAGCAGCTGCAGCGGCGGGAGCAGCAACTGCGACGCAAGCAGCGCTTCTCCATGGAGCAGACGATCAATCGCAACGAGCAGGAGCTGAAGAAGATGCAGGACAATGAACGGGCCTTCACCACTTGGCTAAAGAACAAGATGCGCTATCCGATTAACAAGACCCGCAACATGTTCGATGCCCACAAGAGGCGAGGAAGCGTAGCAGCCGCCGCAGGAAGTCCACATGGTCATTCGCATCATCACCAGCAGGAGCAGCTACCACTAAGAGGTGGAAGCCGACGGCGGCGGCGTCGCGACAGCGAGGATGAGGATGTAGTACACGCCTATCGTCACCTTCTCGGCAGCTGGAACAAGTAGCCGCCGCTAATGTAATGCTTATTTCTTAGTTTATTACATAAATGTATCATCGCGTATTATATTTAATTTGTAATACAACTTTCAAAGTGTGAAAAAGGTGAATGGAGTGTGGGAGGACCTCAATAACAGACTGACAATGATAACAGGAAAGATTTAAAGATATATTTGTATATATTTAATTCGATGAGAGAGACAAGAGTCCTCCTAATGACGCGACTTCTTCGATTTGTGACCATTGTCGCGGCTGTCGTCCCGCGAACGCTTGCGATCCTTGTCCTTGCTGCTGCTCTTGTGTCCCGATGACGAGGAGGAATGATGCTTGTCACGGTTGTGGTACTTATCCTTGGACGATTTCGATGGGCTTTAAAGATAGCATATGGTTTTTTATTAATTTTAAATTTTTAATATGATATTTGTGTTAACAAATTTTGAAGCAAGCTGAAGTGTATGTGGTTTATTTGTTGTATAAAATCTAGATTACGAAACCAAAACCAATCAAATACCAACCATAAAACGGTGCCCCAGAAATAGACTTAGATTAAATTATAAATAATAAACCAAAAACTAAATAAAATAGTATTTTGTCGATTGCACTTTATGAAGCGATTAAAAAATAAATAATAATTTCTTTGGCACGTTTGATTTAAAACCTATAAACAAAAAAACCCCATCCAGTTCTTCAGAAATTCCCCCGAAATTAAATAATTAATTTTCAATATGTAGGATTTGTTTTTTGTGAATGTGAAAAGTCTTGTGAAATGCGCTTGCGTTAGGCCGAATGATATATATATGTGTTTAGGCGGGTTTCTTTCGTTAACAAACCTAGATGAGCTGCCATGTTTGGAGCTGGAGGATTTTAAATGCGAAGAGGAGGAGGAGGAGTTCGACTTGTGCTTTTTACTGTGCGACGAAGACGATCGCTGTTCCTCGCGTTCGCGGCGACTGTTGTTGGGGGGGTAGTAAAAGTGATGAAGAACGATTTGATATATTTTATATGTATAAATATATAACCCAGAGGAGATCTCTAAGCTAAGTGCTGAATGTCTTACCTGTGCTTTGAACTCTTGCCGTGCTTTTTGGGCTCGAACTTTCCATTGCGTGGCTTATCATCGGTGGCATAATCATGGTTTCGGTCTTCCTCAGCGGCCTCACGCTCCAGATCGGACCAATCCTTGCCGGATTCCTCATCAGAGCCCAGATCATCTGTAAAATCGTCAATATTTCATTAAATTTTAATTATTCAGGGATTTTATTAGTTGTTTTTACCATCACTTTCGTCGCTCTCATCTTCGGAGGCCTCTGAGTACTCGGAATCCTCGTCAGACTCCTCATCCGACTCGGCATCTGTCGGATTGTAGGCTTCATCCTCTTCGGACTCTGCTGTTTCGTTCTCATCCTCGCTGCCCGATTCGGGGTCCAAGAAGGTCCAGCCGCCTTGCTCGAAGAATCCCTCGGGATCGTCGGTGATAGTCTTCATGATCTTTTGCCAGTTAAGCGACTGGACGCCCTCCGAGTAGCGAATGTCACAGGAGCTGCAAAGGATATTTTAGTTAAAGTCTGGTCTTTTCATTGTTAAAAAAGTAAGACTTACTTCAACCATTCCTTGACGTGATCCAGCATATTCATGGGAATGGCATTGACCATTGCCACCTTCTTGTTGTATTCCTTAAACACGAAGATCATGTCAAAGTTGCGCAGGTGGAACTGCACACGCTCAAAGTGCACCAGCTCGACGTCGTCCAGGGTGATGACAAATGGCGGCCATTCCGTGAGATTGACCAATGAGCCGGATGTCGGCTGGAGGGTGACGGTGCTGCGGAATGGGGCGCCGGGGAAGCCCAGCTCGCGGAACGGTGTATCAAATTCCACCACCGATTTTGTCATTGCCTCCACCTTTTCACAGAAGCTCTTGAAGGCCGTCTTGAGTTTGTGTCTAAGCTCTCGCTCCGACTGTTCCGCTGCCAGATCGTCGCGATCGTGCATGTGCTGGTGTTTGCCCAAATCCGTCGTGATCTCGCCCACCTCCGTGTAGAATTGCACATCCAGGTGCTTTTTCTTGCCAAACATAATGGCATACTTGAGGTGAAAATGGAGCAGGATGATCATTTCGCCATCGCAGGGCTGGAAGAAGGCGCTCTTGATGTTGTTATACAAAATATCGACCTTGTCACCGCGCACAGAGATATAGCGGAAACCGTTGGTATGCGCCTCCAGGCTGCCTGTCATTCGCTTGGTGACGATATTGGGCCGAATGTAGAGGTCCTTGAGCTTAGGATTACCCTTGTTCTGCGATTGAATGAGTGTGTCCTGCTTCACAAGATCCTCCTTTTCACGCTCCTCCGCCTCACGGGTCTTGAAGCGTTTCTGCACCTCCTTGATCAGTCGGAAGGCGTTGTTAAGATTCGCTGACGGTGCAGCGACCTCACCATGTTCCTTGACATTAGAACTGCGGTAGGTTCTGAAAAGGAAACATAGAGATCAAGATATATTTTTGTATTCAAAAGTAAAGGCTTCACTTACACTTCCTTGACGAATGTGGCCTCCGGTTGTGGGTATAGACCGCCCTCGTTGCGACCCATCGTGGCGCCCGGATGAAAGAAGTTGATGCGCAAGTACGTGTACTCACCCTCTACGGACTGCGAGATGTTTTTGATGGTCGAGATGTGGAACGGCACTTGGATGCCAAAGACGGGCATGATGACGGTCTCGTATTTCTTGTCCACATACAGCTTAAGCTCCTTGACCTCTGGCTCGCGCGGCATCTGGCTCATAGACTTGTACGACACGGTGTTTTTGCGCACTTTCTCCGCCTCCTTGGTGTCGCCCTGCTTGGCCAGACGCTCCTTTGCGCGCTCGTTTAGCTGCTGGGCCAGCTCGCGTTGATGCTCCTTGCGCTTTTCCTCTGTGTTGATCTCGTTTCGCAGCTTCGAGTCCATCACAGCATTACGCTTACTCCGTCCTAAAATCTCTGTGCTCTTATCCTCCTGGGTTGCCTTCTTGTCATCCACGTCCTCCTCCTCCTCGTCGCTGTCGTCCTTGATGAAGATGCCAACGTTCTTGATCTTCTTCTTGGAGGGGGTCATCACGCTGGCCGGCGATTGTTCGCCCACCAGCACAGTGTCGCCGATGAAGAGGGCATAGGTCTTGCCCTCTTTGTCGGTGGCATCGGCATTCGTTAGATTCGAGATGCCAACGTGGAGATTGAAGACCATATTCTTTTTAATAAGCGCCTGGCACTTGGGACCAATCACTATGGAGTTCTCCCGGAACTCCAAGCCCATGGCAAAGCCGAAACTCTTGGTTAGGTTGTCGACCATGTTGGGCTTCTCCTTCTTCACGTACGCCAAGGTTTTTTCATACACCTCGCACAGCTTGGTGTTGGGCGCCAGCAGCTTAAGTATCTCCTCCTGCACGCTTACCAGAAATGTGTAATTCTCTTGCATGGCCTCGGTGGGGTTAACTAAGAAGGTGCGCGATATATTCGAGCAATAGGACTTATAACGGGCTCCCAAGGAGCATACAATAACGCCGAAATGCAACATATTTTTATCGGAAGCGGCAGAGAACTTGAGGCTGTAGTTGCCACCCGATTGAATGATGGGAGGATAGGCCATGTCCAGCAATCGGGGATCCAAGCCGCTGGTGTACTTCTTCTCGGCAATGGCTGACTCACAGCCATCCGACAGCTTGGTGTGTTTGACTTTCTGTGGTTTGGGCAGAAAACGCACAATGAATAGGAAATTGAGGCACATACATAACCTAACAAACTCTCACCTTGTCTGAATCAATAATGTCCATGATCTCATCTTTCAGATACTTGTTAAAGATGTCCATGGACACCAGTGAGGCCTTGCGTATGTTGTTTATCTCGGACTCGTCTTTCGGACACATCAAATAGGCAATGATTGTGCTAATGTCGACATGCTCGAACTTCGAGTCCATCAGCGACTTCTTCCACGCCTCACTGAACTCGCCGGGATAGGCGTCCTTGGTGAAGACGCCCAAACGCTTGCCCTTCTTCGAGTTCTGTATGGCATTGATCAGCTTCTCGTAGTTGCCCTTGTCCTTGTCCGTCTGTTGGGTGGGAAAAAGCATGGAATTACACGATTGACGTCGAGTTTAAAGGGCAAAACTACTTACACGGTCCCTCACTAGCAGCTTGATCTCTGGCACGCCCTCCTCGCTAATATTTTGAGTTTGCTTCAGGAACTCGATCTTCTTCTTGCTGGTCAGAAAGTAGATCGCATCCGAGGCAAACACAGAGATCGTGTCCGTCAACTCGTAGCCCAGGAGCCAGAGCTGAAGGGCCATGGATTTGGAGTAGATTACATCCTCGTCGGCGCCCACCACGCTCATGATACAGTCCAAATTACTCAGGGCGTCATCGTGCCCGATGCTGGGAGCCTGCAAAAGAACGCAGAAATGCAGAAAACGCTGTTGAATCTCATGGCATGATAGACACACTTCACTGATAGCCATCTTTCGCGCCTAACCTAACACGGCAGCTGCCTGGGCAATTTTCTTGGCAGAAAACATCGAATTTCATCATAATTTTTAATACACTTTATCTGCGTATAAGTAA
The DNA here is from genome assembly GCA_008042515.1 of Drosophila truncata. Classification (NCBI taxonomy): domain Eukaryota; kingdom Metazoa; phylum Arthropoda; class Insecta; order Diptera; family Drosophilidae; genus Drosophila; species Drosophila truncata. The sequence goes on from VNJQ01007870.1 coordinate 15,745, forward strand.
AAGGTCTCCATGCGCTCGAGGCGGCGCTCCTGCAAGCAGACACAAAAGCCCGGCAGACAGACGGACGGACAAACTCACCTTCCATTCCGTGTAGAGGCGCTTAACGCGACGCACAAATGCCTCCTTATCCAGGACAAAGCTTGACATCTTGCTGCCGGAGTCGATGACGGTAACTGCGATTGAAATGCCCCGGTTGAACTCAATTTACAAATAACAATCGCATTTGCAAATTCCGCCGGACGAAAAAATTGCGCGTTTTCGGCGTCTACGTGATAGAGCTGTCAAAAAACCGATTGTCGCTATCGATAACGCTACGGATGGGCAACAACTGGCACTATCGGTTGGTGTTCCGGTCTTAACGATGTTTTTATTAGCGATAGTTATGGAGATTTTGCCACCACTAGCTCACTAAGAGGGAAACAAAAATGTTTAAAAATTTTCGCGGCAAACGTAAAATTATATTGCTGGCGTTAAGGATTGAAAAACACTGAAGTTGTTGAAGGCAAATAAAATGGAAGCGTAAGTACATATGTCACTGCTAGGACTTACATGTTATAGGCTATAACTTATAGCTTTGGATATATTATTTCGAGCTCGCCGGTAAAGGATATCTCCATCGACGATCTAAATTCCCAATGCACCTAATATGATGTTTCTAAAAGTGATTGCTACCCCAAAAACATCTGCAGGATGCTCCTGCAATACTGTTTGAAGGTACAACAAAGCATCCTGAAGAGAATATACCATTTCCTCCAGTTAAACAAGGAGAAAGATATAGCAAAGGACAGCAAACGCGCTGCTGGTCTTAAAATCGTTTTCATAAAAAAATAATCCACACGAAATCTATTCAAACACACTAGAGAGCGGTCTTATAAGTGTTCCCACTATTCCAAAGCGTAGGAACACATTGGAACTCTCACCGTATAAGTTTTTCCCAACGATCTAAATGAATCCTAGTGAAATTTTTGCCTACTTTAAGAGAAATACTTTTAAACAATTATATTGTTCAACTAGGAATTTAAAAAAATCAAGACTGAAGAACGTTTCGTTTAAATGTAGTTAAGTTTATTATTGTTTTCCTTCAGTATTATCAACATTTGCAATTACGTACTGTGACGGCTAATATGTGAGTTCGTTGAACTTGATTCATTGGTATTTTCTATTTAGCAAAGTCTAAGATTCATAGCCAGGGCTAATTCTTTGTGCTTGCCGGACTATCGGCCACGTCCGGCCGGGCCACCTGCAGATACTCCTGGATATCATAGTCAAACAGCTCAAAGTCGTATCTGTGAAGGAGAATCAAAAGTTTTAAGAATAAATATATTATTACGAAATTATTTGTTTGTTACTTGTAATACTCGTAGAGCTCCAGCATCTCTTGGCGCGTAAGCTGCGCGTAAAACTGCTGCTGGAGCTCGTGCGTCTTGCGGCCCTTGCCCATGTTGCGCCACACGGGCGCTATCACCCGTTTCAGGCCAGTCTTTTCGATTAGATATAATTGATCCTCCGCCAGCGACTCGAACTTCAGTATCATGTCGAATCGGATGAGACAGGGCGTGCAGAAGGAGGTGGCCGACACGAAGTGCATGTCGATGAAGCTGCCTCTCTTCACCTGGTCGAGCAGCCAGTGGACAAACTCGGGGAACGACGGGAACTTTGTGTTGGCCGCACGAGTTGCCAACGCGGGCTGTTGGGATAAATTAAGAAAATATAATTAAATTTAAACAGACCACACCATGAACTTACCTTCTTGCGATAATTACGCACAATGCTGCGTCCCAACTTATCGTGGAAGGAGTAGGGCAGGGCGAACACCATCTTGTCCCGATAGGCGCTCAACAGCCGTTCAAAGGGGTCGCGTGCTATGATGAAGGTCAGCGAGTAATTCTGCGCTTCACGCAGCTGGAAAGTCACAGGAAAGGGAAAGTCAAATAATAAATAGTAACTCAATATGCTCGAAGCGAGCAATCCGTTGGCACACCAACCTCGTCTAGGGTCACACGGGGATAGCGCTCCCTGGCCAGATTGAGGAGAATCTTTTTGGTTTTGCGCAAATAGCTGGGTGAGTAGCCGGCCAGGACATTAAAGTTGAACATCCAGGATGAGGAGGCTGCCTTAAAGACATTGCACCTGCATAATAAATAAATGGAGAAATATTTATAAAATATAAATCATTTAAAGAGGTGCCTTTATTTACTTTAAAAATTAAATTGGTGAAAAAAGCATAAATTCAAAGCATATTCTTAGGTTTAAAGGTTATCAGAACTGTGAATAAATTCCACACCCACCATATAATGTGATACTTTTTGTTGACCAGAAATTCCCACGTATTCGGGGTGTGCCACGAGTCGTGACCTGTAAGTAAGATGGACGTGGTTAGTCAGAGAGTAGAGTGAGTGAGTGAGGTGCCCAGTAAGTGTGCCATGGAATTCGCGTCGGACCACCCACCTAGGACGTCCAGGCCGTAGGCGGAGCACTTGTCCCTCAGCCGCTCCCTGCGCTGGTCCATCCGTTGCTCCACCTGAAGCATTTCCTGCGGCGAAAGCGTCTGCACGGCATACTCGGGAATGAGGGGTAGGAGCGTCTGGTTGCTGTCCTGTCGATGGACAAACATACGGGAAAGTTTAGCCACAACGGGGAGAGCCGCAGCAAGGACGACATGCTGCTTGATGGAAATGATGGAGGAGTCGAAATATGGGAGTGAGAATCGAATCGAATGCCGTGCCCAAATGCCTGCCAATCAACATTGGCTTCTCTGAATTTTATTTTAGCTTTGTCTGCTTTGTTTACATCATTAATTATACGAGCCTGTGACTTTAAGTGTTTTTGGTGTTTGGTATTGGGTGTTTGTGTTGGTGGTGGTGGTGTTGCGTGTGTGTGCTGTGTGCGGTGTTTGTGTGGGTTACATATTTACTTTATCGACATAGCGCCACTTGTTCTTAGTCTTGCCCGTTGCCACCACGGTGAGATCCTTGTTCTTGTTCTTGTTTAGCAGCAGCACCGGATACCGGACCACCGGATACGGAAGCTGGCCATGTTGCTGCTGCTCCTGTTGCTGCCCCTGCTGCGGATGTAACTGCTGCTGCTGCTGCTGTTGCTGCGGCTGCTGCTGCACATTAAAAGCCTAGAAGATCAGTTGCATTTTGGATGTTTGGGTTGTAGGTTTTTTTCTTTAGCTCGTTACTATTTTTGGGTTAATAGGCAGAGATGACGTGGCGTATGCGTAATTTACAAGCGGTCTGTCAAGGTCGCAATCTCAATCTCAATCTCCATCCCCAATTAAAACCGCCAGACGCCAGTGACAACTGCCGTCCGGGGAATCGCAGCATGAATCAAGTGGCTCCGTGGATAAGTTGGCGTCATCATGGCAGCACTTTTGCATTTGACTCGCGTACGCCTCGCTCCCCAGAAATAGTACCATATACTATATACGATATATGAATGTATATACATGCCCTTCGAGGGGCGGGGACTTTCACTATGGGGGGCTTGGGGCGGATACAAGTCTCTGCTACATGAATGCATGGTTCAGATAAGATTGATTAATGGTCATGGCTGGACGTCTGGGACTGAATAAGGAATGCTATACTATATAGTAATTGTTTTAGGGAGGCTCTACAATATTCTGGGACTTTGAACTAAATGTCTAGTCTTCAATTTGAATCTATTTACATTTTTGGGGAATGAAGTATTAAGTTTTGAGCGAAGAAATAATTTCTAAGCAATTATATTTTTATTTAAACCCATTTAATTAAGTCAAAGGTCCATGTAAGAGTGTAGAAAATTCTTTCTTTGTCAGTGGCGCTATGAGCATGACGTGAACTGTGCGGAATGCCAGAGGATGTTGAAATTGGGGGCTATACGAATGCACAGGGGGCGTGACCTATGTGTTGTTTCTCTTGGGGGGGGTGTGAGTGTCAAAAGCCTTGCCTAATTATGCGTGTGTGCCGGCCGAAACAAGGAAAATACCACAGCTTAGCTAGGAGTTAACGCGGCGTATGCGTGTTTTCATGTGCTTTCATTATTTTTTCATTTTGGGCTACTGCCTAAGCATTTGTCATTTTGGCTAATGTTATGCAAATGATCAGTGGGCCAGCTTGGGTATGTATGGTATGTCTTTTGATTGAGGTGAGGAGCAGGAGCACCCGTCCAGGAATCGATCGAATTTAGCCCCCTTGATTACATTTTCATGATGCCACACGCAATTAAGTGTAATTTGTGCGAAACTTTTGCCTTTTTTGCAAGCCATTTGGCCAAGGCCGACTGCGAATGGGGCGGGCGCCCCATAGTCTCGGCCGACCACGCAACAAACCATTGCAAGCGATGATTACACAGGAAAAAGGTAATATGACTTTGGATCCTTTGAGAAATTCAATCAAGGCCACACAGTTAAAGGAATTTAAGTTTATTTAAAGCACTGAAAGTCTGTTAAACTATACCGAAAAAGTGAATTATAGTGTTTTTCAAATTTGAAAACAAATAAATTCAGTTCCATAGTGAGCTCTAAAGTCTTTTGAAATATTTTTTATTCTTTAAATTAGATTCTATAAATTACACTTTAATTGAAAAGAATTTTAAAATATTTTCCCCCTGTGTAATCGGCTTAGGCCATGCCAAAAGGGTTGTCCGGGCCAAAACTGGGCGTGTCCGGTGGGCGGCCAGTCAGCTTATGTGATTATAAGCCAAGACCGAAACGTTTTCCGTACCCCGGAGTCCAAGCCCTCAGTGCGTGTGTGTCTGTGTGTCCCGTGTAATTGCTCTGACGCTTGGAATATTCCGTCTTTATTCGACATTTGCTCAATTTGATGCACAAATAGGCGATAAGAGCCCACAGCTAATTTCGAATTAATTTGCACCCAATCGGGCGCGATGTTCAAACGCTTTAAAGCCAGTTCAAATAGCGCAGTCCAGTTCCCAGTTCCCTGGGTGAGAATTAAGGCGATAAAAATGTTTGTGCAAGTGCTAGAGGCGAAACAAAAGGAATGCTAAAATATATGCTAAAATCACTAACAACTCTGATAAGTAAACAACAACATGAAGATGCTTTCAATTCCAGCTATTTATCGTGTATTTATAGCGATCGTTGCGATTGGCCTGCTAATTTGCGTGTAAGTTATTCTCAGTCTCGAATGCCCTTCACATGTTTATAGAATTTGTTTATAGAATCAGAGAGCATTATTATTTAGCTGATAAGTTTGTTGATTTTCCACAGATTGCTGGATTGGTTGTGAAATTTTAGGGTAATTACTTCTAATTGTTTTTTTTTTATTCTTGATTTTGTGTATCGTTTTTCGGTTTCCTCTGTTTCTTATTTTTTTGTTGTATTTTTTTGATGGCCTGAAACTGAGTCAGGCAATCGATGGCCTGCAATTTGTTTGTTGTCAGGCGATGTCAGGGGTGGGCGAGGCAGGCTGGGCAGGCAGGGCGGCAACTACAAGCGAGTATATATACATATATATCTACAGCTAACGGTACACAGAGAAAAAAAAACTGCATTTCTAAGCCGGTTTCACCATTTGAAAGACATTAATTAGCACTCAATATTGATGTGAAGTAATTAACCATTCCAGCAATCATTAGTAAAAAAAAACAATTAAAATTTATAGGTATCCCATAAATCTCTGTTGTCCGGTTTTTTGATGCTAAAAAAGTATTTTTTGGCTTGGGATTATATGCAAAATTTAGAATTAAATAAGGGTTCTCTTGGTATGTTTTGCATTTAATTAAAATCGTATAATTAAAGACTAAAAAATAATAAAAAAAATTTAAAAAAACGTTTAAGTAATTAATTAAAAAATATTTATTCATTTTTTATTCTTGGGAAACCCTATAATATTAATATTATATTTATTTTTTTCTCTGTGTACTCTGTACAAGCGATTTGTCCAGCAGATGTTTGCGCCGGACCCTCAAAGGGCTACACAAAGCTACCAAAACCCCGAACATGCTACTCCCCCTTTTGGGGCACCACCACACAGCACCCACTAATGTTCGACTCACCTCGAATCCTCGGATCTTCTGCAGCTGCTCGTTCCACACCAGGTAGACCAGGGAGAGGGGCAGCAGGAGCAGGGAGACGGCCGTGAAGATGAGCAAATACCGCCGGATGGCGCGACAGTTTGCCAGGCTCTTGCTCAATTTCATTTAAACTCGATGCTTGCTGCATAGGAACTGATGGGGGGGCCTGGACCTGGACCTTTCTATCCGCTCCTCGTTTCCGGATTGGAGTGGATTGCAGTGGTTGCCGGATTTGGATTGATTTTTTTTTGTTTTTGTTTGATATAGCGTGTATATCTGCTATTGATATTCGTGGGACATTTCCTGCTGCTGCTGCTGCTGGTGCTGCTTGCTACGCGGCCGCAAACTTTGCCTGCAGTTGGCGACAGATTTTGTAAGTGGTGCTGCTCATCGTCGGCGTCGACGATGCTTTCTAAATTTAGTTTGCTGTGCTAAATGTTCTTGACAAAAAAAAGCATAAAATCAGAAACGAAAGGAAAAAAAAACAAGAGCGGAAACCAAAAATATATCGAGTGAGCTTGAGGAGAATGACAGTTTTTTGCTTTATGGTCGAGTGGCTTTCGACCATAAAACAATAATTGTGCCACTGCTCAATACTTCGGGCTAAACAATTGATTCGCTTCCGTTTTTGTTTCCCAGTTTCCCCCCTTTTGTTTTTGATTCAACGGGGGTGTGCTTTTTGTTGCAAGTGAGGCCAAGGCAAAAAAACAAAAAGGAAGTCGTTTATTGATTTTCTCCGCTCTTCAAACTCCATTATATTCGCAGTGCAACTTGAGTTGAGGTGTTTGTGTCGGCTGGAAAACACCCCTTATTTATTTCGCAGGTTTATTTTCACTTTTGCATACTTTTGTCTCTGCCTTATTTACATTTTTCTCACATTTTCACCCCTTATTTATCTTAATCAGCTGTGCTTTTTATCTGTTTATGTTTCCCAGTTTCACTTTTAGCAAGCTGTTGACTTTGTTTATTTGTATTTATGCTGATTTTTCTGCTCATTTTCAACTTTATTTATATTATATGCATGCTCACAGCTTAGATTTTTAATTATTTACAAATAAATTACGAATGGTTTTCACTGCTATTGGTACTTGTTGTTTTTTTATTTAAATTTTAGTTCACATATTTTGTGGACGAATATTTTATAAGGTTTTGGCTTTAATTTGTTGTTAACCGTAAAATGTGTATTTAAACACTGTAATAATGGTTTTCTACAGCCTAATAAAATATTGATTAAATAAAAACTAATAAAATCTCAATTTTTGGTTTGCCTTTTTATTATACCCTTGCAGGGTATTATAGTTTCAGTCAGAAGTTTGCAACGCAGTGAAGGAGACATGTCCGACCCTATAAAGTATATATATTCTTGATCAGCATCAACAGCCGAGTCGATCTAGCCATGTCCGTCTGTCAGTCTGTCCGTCTGTCCGTCTGTCCGTCTGTCCGTCTGTCCGTCTGTCCGTCTGTCCGTCTGTCTGTCCGTTTCTACGCAAACTAGTCCCTCAGTTTTAAAGCTATCTGAATGAAACTTTGCAGTTAGTCTTCTATATACTCTCACTCGTAAATATGTCGGAACGGGCCGGATCGGACAACTATATCATATAGCTGCCATAGGAACGATCGGTAAAACTTTCGAAAAAAAATTATAACTTCGTCAGTTTTCAGCAAAACTCCACCAAATTTGATATTTGGCCATTAATTATTAATTTAGAATTTCGGTTTTAATTTCATGAAAATCGAACGACTATATCCTATAGCTCTCATAGGAACAATCAGAAAAATAATAAAAAAAATCATAACTTCGCTGTTTCTTAACATATTTTCATCAAATTTGAGATTTGGCCACTTAATATTCTTTCAGAATTTTAGTTTTAATTTCATGAAAATCGGCCGACTATATCCTATAGCTGCCATAGGAACAATCAGAAAAATAATAAAAAATAT
>VNJQ01007871.1:0-11864 GCA_008042515.1 Drosophila truncata
TAAATTATAATAATAAAAGGGAATCGAATGTAGTAAAAATGCTTATTTATTTACTTGATTTTAACTTTGACCTTTAGTTGATTTATGGCTTCAAGGGGATTATGATTATTAAATGGGGTTTATTAATAATTTCCTTAAGCAATTAGATTACTTACTTATTTATCAAATTTCTACTTAGTTTATATTTAAAATATGATATTTTAAATATTTCTCCTGACATTTTTTTGGTTATTAAATAAATTTTACTGTAATTACTCGATAAATATAGTTTTTTAATTACTTATTTATATATTTTTATATTTTTTTTAGCATATTCAACTGTAATTACTCGTTAAATAAGGATTTTTAATTACTTATTTATAGATTTCTGTATTTTTTAGCATATTCACCTGTAATTACTCGTTAAATGAGGTTTTTTAATTACTTATTTATATATTTCTCTATTTATTTAGCATATTTAACATAGTTTATACTAAAAATAATATTTCTTTTTTACTTTTCCTCACATTTTCTTACTTATTCATCAAATTTCTATACAATTCAAGTTCTGATAACAATATTTAAGACCTAAAATGCCACTCTTTGGCCCAAAGGTTCCCTAGGCTTATTTGGAATTTGTATATTTCAGGCGAACAACAGTTTTCCACCCAGTTTTCCTTGTTTTCCTTTCCTTGTTTTCCCTTTGCCCTAATGCCAATATTTAAATTGAATTTAAGCTTGTGCCGGGGCGTACTACTTGTGTGTAATGAAAGCTTTCTGGCGAATATATGCTGGGCTTAACCCGTTTAACTGAAATTCGTTATGGCCAGAGATGTTGGCCAAAAGCAGCCCACAACAATATGCAACATGTATGAGAGAGTGTGTGTGTGTGTGTATATGGCATTTTCGACAATGACCTTGGGGGGCTCTTTATTTTTTGCTACCTGCAGCTGTCTGTGTTTGGAATCCACCTCCCTCTGCCTTCCTGCTTGCCAGGAATTTTTGGTAGCAGCTCCTGCCGGGGGCTTCTCTACATTTTCAACAGAATGCAAGGCAGGAGCTGTGGTTCCTGTTAGTTTTCCAACAGCAGCAGCAGCATCAGGTTTTCCCTGCTGCTATCGACATTTGCTTTATGACAAACCCCCCACAACACACACACACACACACACAACACCCATACACACAGGGGCCACTACTGGCATTCTGTTTGGGACAGTTGTGGCAAACATGTGATGATGACCTTTGAGCCCCCAAAAAAGGATTGCAACGGCCTGGCCATAAAATGTTCGAATTATTCGTTGAAATACATGGCTCGGCGTGGAAAATCCCAGAGAGAAAATTCCGAAACGCATATCCATCAAAGCCAAAATTATGCCTATTACCAGGAAAAATCACTGAATGTAGTTGGCAGCTGGTAGTTGATGAGTTTGGTTTGTTTTTCGTTGAATTTATGACTTTATGGCATTATTATTGTGACATTTAATATACACATTTTCTCTGTTAATTAAAGTCTTAATTATAAGTATCATTTGTATTTGAATAAATACTTAATAAAAGTTTATTTTTAAAGGCCAAGTATTAATGAAAATTATTTAGTTAAAGCCTGATTCGATTTTCTTCTCTAATATTTATTTTTAGAACACAAAACACTTGGTTTTATGTTTAAAATATCACAAATAAACTACCGGTGGAGAACTATCGATAGTTTTATCGGCATCGATATTGATCTAGTGTTCTATTCCCTTAAATCGTCTGAAAAATAAGATAAAACTAATAGAATCTATTAAAATATGGAGCGCATTTTGAAAAAGGTAATGTTTAGTGTTAAAAATTGCATATTATCTTATTTTTCAGACGATTTTAGGGAAAAAAACACTAGATCACTATCGATGCCGATAAAACTATCGATAGTTCTCCACCTCTAATCAGTAATATTAAATTATTGTTTATAAACCTTTTTTAAGTGATTCCATCATCATTAACTTCTTTTTTTTTTAACTTTCTGTTCATTGCCCCCCTTGGCCTTTTGCCAGAATTAAAAGCATACATTTCATGTGATTGCCCTTTTATGGGATGTCAATCATGATTGATCCCTGGGTGCTGGGGTAATTTTTTCTTGTGTTGTTGGCCTCATTCGGGTGAAAATTCGGTCATGCCATCGCCATCGTCATCGTCATCGTCATTGTCAGGCAATTTGCAAGCCAAACAAAGGCAAACACAATAAGTGCCAAGAAAATTGCCCAAAGAGTGTCCTGCATTTTTGATTTTCTGATTGATGAGCTTCAGCCAGCAGGAGCCAGCAGGAGCTTCGTGAGCTCAAGGACCTTTAGCTAGCAGTAGGAAAAAGGTGGCCGCCTGGCAAATAGTTCAAATAATACAAGAGAAATAGTGACAGAGAGACACACAATCAAACTGCACAAATATTATAGTTCAGATGAAGTTGACAATCCGAATGGCAAACACACATTCGATTCAGGTTCAGTTTACTTTGCATTTGCATTTAATGAAGAGAAAACAATGCCGCGCGCCTTGAAGGATTTTCGTCTTATCCTTGGCCACCATTTTGTGCCTTAATTGGGCCTAACTTTACCTAAGATTAGTAAGCCAAGTTCTAACAGCTCGAATTTCTTGCTAACTACCAAAAAATTACTTTAAATTATCCACGAAAATAATGGCAATAATATCAAATAACTCAGGTAACAGGAGAGAGTTTTCCAATTTCCACAAACTACATCAATGTTACTTACTAATCAGCGAATTTCTGCAACAAATTAGTTGAAATCCCTCAACTTCAAGGACAATAACAGGCTTTTTCACACTCTGTCAGTTGGCAAACGGGAATGCAGTGCAAAGAGAACTTTTTCTTATAAATAGAAAAAGATATAAAAAGATGAAACAGAAAAAACAGAAAAAATAACGCCTTAAATATAGTTTTATTAGGTTTAGAGGAGAAAATTAAACTCGAAAAGGTTAATAATTATAAAATATAAATGTAAATAATTATTGGAATCTACATTAATTTCAAGTCAAATCAAGTTCTATTTTTCCTTAAATTTTCTGCCAGTGTACATGTGCATTCGCGGCTATTGAATTACAGTTTTTTTCCTCTCTCCATCTCTCGGCTTAAGGTTGCGTTCCGGGAAAAAAAGAAAAGAGAGCAGAGTCCCGAACCCGGACCCGGCGGAAGTCGGAAGTCACGGATGCACGGTGATGGCGGCGCGTGCGGCGTATTAACTTTTTGCCCCTGCACATAAATTGCAGCATAACGTTTCGTTTACATGATTAAGAACTTTTCACATTTCTCTCTCTAGCCTCCCTCCCAGTCCTTTCCCGGGGCCAGAGGTCCTTTCGGAAAACTTGTAGCATTTCGTTGAATTGTAAACAGAACACAAGTAAAAAAGGGGGCTGAAAAAAGGGGCTGCTTGAAAAACTTTGCCAGCCTTTTCTCATAATAATCCAGTTTTCTTTTTCGAAAGTTTTTCCACACTTGTGAGTCGCGTTTTTTGGTGTTAGTCAAGCATCCTTGAGAGCCGCAAGTTGGTCCTTAGTCTTGTGTGTGTGTGTTTTCGGGGCGTTTAACGAGCCACGCCTCTTTCAAAGAAGAAAAAAACAAAAAAAAACTTAGAAGAAAACCACCCACAAAATATGGCCACAAAACTTTGCATACTTAAGCCAAATATGTTAATAGTTATGGCTGGTGGTAACAGGGCGTGAAAATTCGATGATTTCCACACTTAAATATGGAAAAACTTGTACAAGTTAGGGTTTCTTTTATGGATTATTAAGTATATTATTTATTATTAATTAATTGGATATTAGTGTCATTATTTATTTGGTTTTAATTGGGTCTTTAAAGAATTTATTTAAGAAGCTTTGGCCTATTCTTTCTAAGAAGTAACTAAAGGTTTGTCTGGTAATAAAATGGATAAAAAATCCATTAAAATACATATAATAATAATAATCAATATGCTTGATGCACTTTGAGGTCTTTCCACCAGCATTACTTTGGGGAAATTAAATGCATCTCCTTGATTTCATGTTAAAGCCCAGATCCCCGGCCATATATTCATGAGCATGCTCTTCGTCTATGGTTTTTCCAATGCCTCTAAGCCGCTTAGTGGCGACACAAAAGTCACCAGCAGAAATCATATATATATATATATATATATTATATATAACAAAGAAAAGAGAACGAAGACCACAAGGAAAAGGATAAAGAGAAAGTAACAGAAACCAAACGAAGGAAGAGTGATGGCCTAGCTTCCGTTTCCGCTTTGAATAAAGGCAATGCCTTTAGTTCCTCATTTAAATAAATACTTGAAATACATTGGCCACACTTTTAACAGTTTGCCCAGAGTTCTGGCTTAATTTTTATGAAATGTATCGGAAAATAAAACCGATTTCATCACTTAAAGTCTGCAAAAAAAAAAAGAAATGACCCCATTAAACCTGTTGACTTGTGTGCAATTTATATCATCGTTTCAGCTCTCTCTCAGTGCTCCGTGCTCCGTGCCCGGTGAGTAATTACACGTAATATGACACATGCAGCAATAAAAATTGCGTATACGCAATCGATTATTATGCGATTATCGAGGGGCCGGAAGCGAGTTCACGCCTCTTCCCAGGTGCCATCAAATTGTCAGCAGCAGCAGTGCAATCCTCGGAAAAGCCATCCCAGACCAGCCCAGACCAAGCCAACCTATCCTATCCTGAACCCCGCACCGATATCCACTTTCCACTTTTACGATTTTCCGCTTAACCCCTTCCAGCACCACCTGCCAGGTGCCACTCAATGACACGCCTACACAGTTAACGGGTCTTCTTTCCATTTTTTTTTGGTGAGGTAAATGGAAAAGGAAAATGTACAGTGGCAGGTAAAAGAAAAATTAATAATAAATATAAATATAAACATAAATATTTATATAAAAAACAGTTCATTCAAATGGGGTTTGTTATTTTTATAAAGCAAGGTATAAAATTATTCTATTTGTTATTAAAAGCAGCCAAATATAACAAAAATTAAGTAAATACATGTCATTATCATTTATTTTTAAATTCTCTTAAAGATTTATCCCAAAAAAAGGAACAAATATTTACATATTTCTTGGATTTAAAGCCTTTGTTAAATGACATTTTATTTATGGGACTTTGTAAAGAATAAAAATATTTTTTATATACATTATTTTTTTGTTTTTTATATATTTATTTGTTTTAGTTTTTAGCCTTTTACTGCCAGCTGAGGTATGCATAAATACAGCTTTTCAACTTGTCAAATAACCATAGAAAAAATATAGTTTAAACAAAAGCAAGAATCATTATTTGTCAAACAATATTGTTCATTTTATTTATTGTAAGATTAAACTAGCTTTTTTGATGCTAAATAAATACAAAAAAAAAATATAGTTTAAATAGTAAATCATATAAATAAATATAGTTAAAGTAATAAATCTTATTTGTGCAGATTAAATTTAATATTTCAAGTTGTTTGTTATATTTATTTTGTTGATTTTTATATTTATTTGAAATATTTCTCTATTGTTTTCTTTTTTTGGCTAAAATATATATACAAAAAAGTGTTTTTTTATACAATTTTTTTTTAAAGGATAATCCCAAAAACCTTCACCATTTAGTAGCCTTTTTTGGGCACTTTCACTAGTCCTACCACTGCCCTATTGCACTTTTAAATGATGTTGCACAAAGGAACCCGCATAACATGTCTCAAAAAGGGCTTGAAAAATGCGCTAAAGGGATAAAAAGGAGGAGGAAGAAGGCGAGGACGAGGACGAGGAAGACCAGGACCTGGGCAAAAGCAGGACAGGGAGCAGCTGAAAGTATTTCCCAAAGGGAATGGTGGGGCAGCAAAAAAGCCTCGAGGTTTGGGGGCCCAGAGTAAGTGATTTGCATGCCAAATTGATGATAGTTCGTTGATAGTCTGTTGATTTTTTTCCCCCCAGCTCTTGCCATTTCCCTTTTCCCATTTCCCATTTCCCTTTATGTTTTTTCTTGTTTTTTTTTTTTTTATTCCTGTGTTTGCAGCCATTAAGCTGATTTGATATGAGAGAACTGTGTGTGCTGCGGCAAAGTGTAATCGATTTATTGAAATGCAATGATAAATATGAAAAAGCTTTTAGCTGTAATGAAATACCCAAAAGCAATGACTTTTTATCGCAAGTCAAAGGATCCTTTGATTAACTGCTAAATGACATATTTTTAAAATATTTTAATTGGCAATTCTACTGGAAATTATTAACTAATTTAAATGGTAAAATAATTCCTTAAAGGAGCCTTGATTAACTGCAAAATGACAGATTTTTAAAATATTTTAATTGACAATTCAACTGGAAATTATTAACTAATTTAGGTGTTAAAATAATTCCTTAAAGGAGCCTTTGATTATCATATGATATGATATATTTTCATTTATTTAAATCACAGATCTTTAAAATATTTTCTATTGGAAATTATTAACTAATTTAGGTAGAAAAATAATTCCCTAAAGAAATAGATGCAAAGTCCCAAGGCTTTCCATAGTTTATCTTTATTAACTTTGAAAAATATTACAATAAAAGCTACAAAATTCCAATAGTTCATCTTTAATAACTTTTACAAATATTATAAAGACTTTGGCAAGCAATAAAAGCTAAAAATTTCACAAAATTGCTGGCCATTAAAACAAGACTACATATTTTTTTTCCTTTTTTTTTTGTGCGGGCCAAAAGTTCTTGAACAAAAGATAAAGTTGCTCGACTTGCAGCGGACAGGCATCCTGCCTATCATTTTCACAGAGATTGAAGAGGAGACTGAAGAGGAGACTGAAGAGGAGACTGAAGCAGAGGTCCTTTGATGGACGTGTCAAGCTGGGGCCAAACTTGTAACAAAAGTTTTTAATTTCTAATAACGGATACGTAGCCCAGCTTGGAAATATTCATATTCTCTTGGCTGACCAAGTTAAGTGCACTTCGATCGAAGCTATTTGCACTAATTAAAAATCCATTGGGTAATGAAGACGACGACGATGACGACGACGAGAGTGAATGGATGGATGCATACCTTGGGGCCCCAAAACTAATTTCCACAATTAAAATGTGGCCAATGAAAGGCACTTGAGCTGGTAGCTTTAGCTTAACCAAAATTGGCACTCAATTTAGGAAGTATAAGCAATTTTAAATACTCATTTCAGGGATTTTCTTATGTCTTTGTTTAGGAATAAATAAATATATTAAAGACTTATAGTAAACCAACTTTTAAAATACTTTTTAGCTCAAAATGAAGGTACCTTTTGCACAATTTCATTATTATTTAAGCTTAGGAAAGGTCATTAATCTCCAAAAACCACACAACCTTTTACAGAAATTACTATTGGTAGTTGAAGCATTAGAAATTAATTAATTGCTTGGCAAATTAAAGCTGGTAAAAGCTATACTAAAACCAAAACCCCAACATTAACAGCTCCCCATATATTTTTATGGCTATAAAGATTGACAGCCAAACAAATTGTACAAATTTTGACAACAAACAAATTGATTATGTAGCCTGTTGATAGATACAGATATTTATATATATATTCCCTTAGGCGCAAAAAGGACCATTCAAAAAACTGTCCAAGCGTGGAAAAATGCTGAATGAATGGACACAAAACAAAGCAAAAAAGGAAGAAATGTTAAGGCAGGGTAGGAAAATATATATTTACACACAAATACTGTTCCGTTCCGTTCCACTTGAGACAAAATTAGCCAGGAGGCTGAGGGGAATATGTAAAGAAACGCTTAGTAATGGCAATTTCATAAATTTATCTCAGCGAATCCGTATAAATAAATGGGCATAACCATCTCATTCCCTTCCTCTTTATCGTTACAATTCAAATATTTATGCGGCCATTGTTTTCGAAACATTCTTCATTGTATTTATTTAAATTTTCATTTTTCATTTGACGTCACTACGATTTTCCTCTACCTCTCTTTCTGTGTATTCCTATTTTGTCGCTTTATTTTTCCCCTCTCTCTCTCTTTGTTGTAGGCATTTTCCTTTTGTTTTATTGATTACGCACATTTGAAAATCAATCAGCGGGGAAATCGGCTGACTGAAGTTTTGTTTATTTGTACGTTTTTTCCCCAGCGTTTTTTCAGATTCTTTAATATGAGCAAAAAAAAAGGCACTTGGCTTTTCTAATAGCCCGCAAAGTCTTTTGATTTTGAGTGTATATTTTTAGCATTATTTTTATATTTAGCTTTAATTTAAGGAATCTTCCTTAGGCTTAAATCATTCAATTTACGTATACGTAATATGGCTTTCCCTGGAGCATTTATTTTACTCACAAAAGAACAACGCAACGCATCCTGCCTTCCTTTTTCCTTTATGTTTGTATTAGAAGCAAAAATGCGACTGGGAATACATACGTTATGCTCTAAAGGAAAATCTCGTTTCTCCTCTAACTGCAGGCAATTTTTCTATTTTCCACATCATTAGTTTTCAATGAATATTTTTGTTGTAGTTTTTCCTTTCCTCTACTTTTTCTACTGGGTTAAGTTCTCCGATCTCCTGGCATATAAGCAAATAAACTTATAAATTGGCCCAGGACAAGAAAAAAGAAAAGAGAAACTGGGAAACTGGGAAACTAAAGAAAACCAAGGGCAGGCAAAGGAATCAAGAGAGTTCAATAGCAGCCATAAATCAAAAACACTGCCCAAGGGAGGAAAATGCGAAGATTTCTCTTTTATTTCTTTGACTTTTTCTTAGACTTTTCCTTTCTTTTTCCTTTTTTTTTGTCGCTTTTTTCTTTGGCCTGGGTAAGTGCGTGTGTTTTTCTCTCGAGGCAATTGTAATAGAATTAGTTTATTTTCTTGTATTTGACTTTTTGTCGCACGTTAAATAAGCAATATGAACAGCGCGATCTTTATGTCCTTCGTCCTTTGGTCTTGGGGAATAAATTCATGCACGAGCTGCTCAAAGAAATCATTTGATGTCCTTTAGCCCTGCGGTCCGTCCACAAACATCTTCATTATCGCCTTCAATTATCACTATCATCATTGCGAAGGAGAACATTTATTTTTTCCTCTATATATTTTTTCCTGACAAATCAAGCGAATCGAAATCGAAATCAAACGAAAATACACAACAGGAAGAGACGCTGCCGAATATTGCTGTGTAAATAAAGTCACTGCCTTTGGCTTCTTTTAAATTGTGGACACTAATGTCCAGCCAGGAGGGACATCAAAAATGTTTCTTTTTTTAAATGTTGATGAAAAGAAATATTGAGTATTTTTTTTTCCTATAATTATGTGGCAAACAGTCTGTAATTTAGCTACATTTTTATCAGCAGCGGAATGTTCATGAGCCCCAAATTGACCATTAAAAACGCCTTTTTTTTGGGGGGAATATTTTACCTATCAGCAAACTGTGACGGTGTCATCAGCTTTTTACCCCACAAATTATACATTTCAAAGGGGAGGAGAAAGAGGGAAAAATAGTCCTGTGAAAAGGGTATACATACCCTGATAGAATGTGGACACATTTTTGTATTTAATAAAAATGTTGAAGTCAAAATAAAAGCACGAACTTTGGCCTTTTATAAGGTAAGTGTTTTGCTTTAATTTGTTTTAATTTATTCATTTATATTAATTAATTTATGTATATTATATATTTCTTTAATTATATATTTTATATATTTAATGTATTTATATATATTATATATTTTTTATTTATATTTAACTTGTTTTTTGGTATGGTTAACCTTTAAATCTCCTCATTTCCACTTTTAACCCCTTGAAACTCTTCCCTTTATATATTTTAATATTTTTGCTTTATTACTTAATTGCCTGTGTTGTGGTTTTTAGTTCAAACTAATTTAACTTTAACGATATTTACTATGTGTTTTTTATATTTGCATTAATATTTACAGTACATGTGGCCCTGCCAGGAAATGCATTTTATTAAAAGTCAAAAACAAGGTTGAAAAATTAATTATAATGTCAGGCAATTAACTGATTTACATTAGGTAAATAAAAGGGAATAATGTATTTGTATTTGTACTTTGTGCAAATATAAATAAAATTGTATATATTAATTAATTTAAAGTATTTTCTTTCCTTGTAAAAAGCAGCTGCATTGCCAGAGGAAATATTCTAGCAAAGAATAGGATTTATCTTTCTGCATTTGGTAAATTGCAAAATATCTGCTGCTGACAGAACAGACAAACAAAAATTCCCTTGGCCAATACTGTCAGCAGGGCAAAGCCTTTTTTATAGATTTATGTGTTGTTATTTGGGAAAGCTAAAATGGCCACTTACCTACCGGCAGCCACAGGGCCCTTTCAAACTTTTTGGGCCATTAAACTAATGAAATTTTGTACGCTAAGTTGGCTGGACAATCGCTAAAGCTCCTTAAAGTCCTGTCACACTTATTTAAATACATACATCAAGTACTTTCCCGTATCTTTTGTATTTTATTTCATTTAAAATCGAATTCTGGATAGGAAAAATAATAAAACCCGAAGCACGTTCTGTCATGAATTATGAAAAGCCTGGGCACACTGCCATTAGGGAAAGTGACAACGATGCATAAAGCTGCAAACACTGAATAGAATGAACTGAAACATTTCAACTCTTTAGTGTGGCCCTCCCCTGAAAATGTGTTTCTATTCTTGGTCAAAAGTTTTTCCCTCTAATATTTTATTTATATTTCATTAAATATAAATGCGTTTGCCTTCCAGTTAAGTTGAGTTTCAGTTGGCCGCTTTATTTTTCGGTTACCCAGGGCCCCCGTGTTTTTGGCCCAACAAGTTGCCAGTAAAGTTTTTCCTTTCTCTTTATCCTTTTTTTTTGTTTTTTTCTTTTCCCCATTTTGTAGCCAGTCTGGGGATACCACTTCCCTGCCATTGCCAGGGCCCTGCTGCCATTTTTGCAACCAACCCCTTGGCCCGGTCTGGTCTGGCCCGGTCTGGTTAAACAAAACGAGGCTTTGTGTGGGTGGTGGTGTGTTGAAAATAAAACAAAAGTGAGGACTACAAAGGAAAAGGACTGCGAAATGAGCAGCAGAAGCTAAAGGCAGCCGCGGCGGCGGCAATTATAAAATAACAAAAATGTGGCCAGGGATAACAAAACAAACGAAGGCCATTGACTCGTGACTCTGGCTGTGGCTGTGGATGTGGCTTAAGCCCAGCCCCAACCGAGTTCATTTTGGGTCACAGGGATTTCGCTCTCAACTCAACCTCAACTCGTTTTCATAAAAAATATTGCCAATGGCTCAAACAGCAAAACGGAAAATCGATCTGAATTGCTTGCTAGCCCACCCCGGAAACTGGCAGGAGTCCAGTTCAGTTCAGTTCAGTTCAGTTGAGTTCCGTTTAGTTTATATAGTATATTATATAGTATTCCTAGAGAGTTCAACGACACGCCATTGCGTGCCATTTATGGAAGCCATTCCTTGAGCACCATTTGACACCTTGGCCCCGATAAGTTAAGCAATTTATGTTAAATGGCAGCAGCTTAAATTTGTCATCACTGAGTTTACACACAGCCATCGGTGGTGATAAAGGCTGCGACCCAGGTCCTTGAGGAATAATTCATTAGGTCTCCCACTCTTGATAAATTGCTTATGGGTTCTATGAGGGGGGGAGGGAATATTAATGGGAGTTTGTGGAATAGTTGGACAGGCTATAATATATGCCATTGCAAAGTCTGGCTAGGTAATCACAATTAATCGAAGAAAGTTTACAAAATAATTGCTTTGAACTTTAAAACTGTTTTATTATATTTTAAAAAGATGAGGAATAAAGAGGATGAAGATGTTTTGTTCATATTAAGAAGATATCATATTGATTAAGACCTTAGGCATCAGGAAATATTAAATATTACGACATAGCGTTGCCATATTATTAAATATTCTGA
>VNJQ01007871.1:16237-62083 GCA_008042515.1 Drosophila truncata
TATCCCCCCCCCCCCCCCCCCCCTTTGTAGAGGTATTCATTTTATGTCATCATTTCGGCAGAGGATTTTCTTTAAGGCAAAAAAAAGAAACAAATTCCTTTTCAGATATGGAAAATACCTCAAGTACACAGGAGGCTTGGCTGGGAAATCAAGTTAAAAGTTAAAATCGACCGCAACAGGTTTTTCCGCCCTCAAAAATGAATGTGCCAGACTGTTGTGGCCATAATGGACAAATTAGTGGACTTTCCTCCTTGAAACCAGGCCTCCCTCTCTCTCTCTCTCTCTCTCTCTTTCTGTGGGCGTAATCGAGATGGGCGTGGGCACAACATACCAACAAAAAAAAAAGGAGGAAAATTCCCTGCCAGACAGGCAAACAGCAACAAGATGAACAAAGTCAACAAGCACAAAATGAAAAGCGGCGGCAGATTCAAAAATGAATTTCCAGAAACCTTTCACCGCTTCGCAGGACATCATCAGGCGGCTAAATTTGGAAGGTAGCTGTGGAGTTGCCCTGCAGGCATTTTCCGTATTTTTCTCCCTTATTTTTTTTCAGGCTTGGCTTTTCCTTTTTTTGACCATGTGACACACACACACACACACACACACACACGAAAGACTGCTAAATATTTGTTTCCGCATTTTAATACTCTTGTAAAGGTAAGGAAGATAAAAGGACATGAGACCGATCAAAGAATTCTTTGAAAGTATTTATTATTAAATCATCTTAAGTGTGTCAATATTTTATTTTTAATTTAAAATTTTGGCATAACTTGAAATTTGTTAAGAAAATATTTGAATTTTGAAATAATTACAATATTTTCTTATAAAATAACCTGATTTTTACAAATTTATTACAACAATTAATAACCTTGCTGTAAATTCCTTTAGAATTTTTAATTAAGCCTTCATTTATACATTTTGTAAGTTAGTTTTTATATAATATTTATTTCTTATAACCAAAACTCTTATTTCCCAGAAAAACCTACAGATTGTTGAGATTATTCTGTGACTTTTCCATTTTCCCAGAGTAACGAAAGTGCGTTGAGTAACTTTTCCTACTTTGTTTGCCTTTTGGGTGCTCTTTTTTTTGCCTTTCTTATTTTTTTCTTTCTTTTTTTGTATTTTTTTTGTATTTTTTTGATGTGCCATTTTTTTGCTCGTCTTGTTTTTTGTTGCCTTTACTTACAGTTAATTTTTATGCTGTTTTTCCAGTAGCAGTTTTTGTGCCTGTGACGCAAAAGCTTTGTTTTTCCAGGGTTTTCCTTCCCTTTTTCTTTTTTTTTGTTGTTGTTAATTTTTTGCAGGTTTTTTTTTCGCAACTTGTTACACGTTGACTTTGTCACAAGTTGTGTGCGGGGGGGAGGGGGAAAAAACTTTAAGTGAAAACTTTAAGACAAAAAATATTTACACGGAAATTGTTGTGTTGTTGCAATGCCAGAGAGAAAATGAACATAAAAATAAAAAGGAAATGCCTGTAGCATAGGGATAGCGGGTTTTGGTTTTATTTCGTGAAAAATACACACACACGCACTTTGGCAATGCAATTTTCCTCAGCGAAAAAACCCCGACAGCGAAATTTTGCGCCCTGCCACCGAGTTATGTGTCAGACAAAAGTTATTAAAAAGTCTGAATGGAGGTATGTATGTCGGAGCTTCAGTTCCCGACGCTTTCCCGGACTCCTTTCCCAGGACTTTTCCCCTGCTTTCCGCGTTCCTTCTCGCTGTGTCGTCTCCCAAAGAGAATGCCAGAGCAAAGGCTACGCAAAAAAAAAAAAATAAAAACAAAAGGGCAAGAAAAATGAAAGGAAAAATAAAAAGGGAAAAAATTAAGTTTGGCCGCTGCGGAGGAGGAGGTGGAAGAAGCCTTGAAAGTAATTCTGCTTCCTATTTCCCACGGGCTTCACACACACACATTTTCCTCCCTCCAAAGCTTTAATGTTCACTAGAAAATTTCCCAGTTCATGCATAAGTTTCTTGAATATTTTTCACAGCTCTCAGTTTCGAGCTTAAATTAAAAAAATAATATTTTTGTTAGGGAAGTCTTGCTTTAAGTTTAAAGGGAAAACCTGCCTCGTCAGTGTGACCAGCTCGCCATTATTAGTGTGACCAGCTATTCCCTGGGCGCGCGCGCGCTCTTGTATTTTGCATTCCCAACAGCATTCCTTCTAAATTAAAAATGTTTCACCTCTTTTCCTCTCCTAGTTTTTCCCCCACTTAAACTTAATCTGCTTTTCTTTCCAGCTTTAATTGCAAAATATTTCTATGCTTATAGAAATATAAACTTCAACTTGAGCTGCCAATTATTTCTTAAGCCACTTTCAGGCGGCAAATGTACAAGTTTCACTCAACTTTTAACCATTTGATTTGAGTTATTTTCCTTGTTATTTTCGTTGACTGCTAAAAACTAAACTGCCAATTAATTTAAAGCCAATTTAAAAGGAGCTTCTGGCTAAAGGATATCTATATTAAATGTAATTAAAACGATTCCAGCAGCAGCTTGAAGCTTAAGCTGAACTGCATTAATTATTTGTCAAGTTTTTGGGGGGTTAATTTCGAAGGGCAAACTATACTAGACTCTAATAATATTTATACTCTAGGAATTTCCCTAATTTAATGTTTTTTGTTTAACAAAGACAGCCACTAATAAATCACTGGAAAAATTGTTGCCAATAGCAACTTGTTGCACAAAATGTAATTTCCCTGGGAAAAAGGAATACAATATGTATAATACTTGCAGTGGGAAAAATAAACTTAACCGAAAACTTGGCTGTTGGAAACCATAAATCACAATCACGACCCTCATCCTCCTCCTCCTCCTGCAGCTGCAGTGTGAATTTGGCCCCGTTGTTTGGCTAAAAATTGATGGAATTTTAAATTTCATTGTGCACATTGTGCTCTTGCTCGCATCGAAACTTATTTGTCGTCTATTTTTGGGCACAATTGTTTTTTCTTGCTTTTTTTTTTAGGATCGAGAAATCCAGATACCGTGGCAGGATGCTGAGCTAGCTGCTGCCTGCTGGCGGCAAGTTTTCGCTTTGAAATGGAAATTGTGGAAAATGCTGGGCTGCTGCCTGGCTGTCTGGCCTGGACATTGAATGAAAACAAAAGTGCTGGCAAAAGTTTGCACAGCAGCTGACTGACTGCCAGGCACCATCATTCCCCTTCCATCCAGGATACAGCTGTGGCAAGAATAATATCACTTAAAAAAGCACTACAAACTGAATGGGGAAATCTAATTCGAAAAGATTCTTAAACAAAGCATAGCCCGATTTAAAAACTATTTAAGTTTAATGAAAGGGTTTATATTTAGTTCATCATCTTTTTCTCTCTGCTTCTGCGGCTAAAATTTACCTTCTCAAACCTTAAAATTAATTTAAATGCTTTAAATAAACACTTAAAACTAGCACAAAGGGAAACACACACCAGAACAGGACATCTAGAAGGGTCCTGGTAGCAGCAAATAAAAGGGAACACAGTACAAAAAACCCCTAACACACTCGCACACCAAATAAGCCAACTATTTGAGCAGCACTTTATTTCCTTTGCCTTGCTCTGGAATCCAGGACACGGCAACTAATACAAATACAAATAAAAACACAGGACAAATATCAACGAAATTGAAAGAGATGTCAAACAATTTAACTGGATTTTTGTTTGCCCAGTGGGAATTTTATATTAAATATAAATAGAGCCTTTAAGATATATACTTTGAATTGGATTATAAATCAGGCTGCATAAATCTATATAAAGTCTTTCCCATAAAAATAATATTTCGAAGCATAAAAAACATAAAAAACCATACATTTTTAATATTAATAACACTTTTGACAATTTTGTATTCAAGTAAAAAATGTATTCCCTTATTAAGCTCGCTGTTCTCTTTTTATTCTCAAGACTATAACCAAAATTAAACATATTTATGCTACGATATTATTTTACGATAATAAACCAGCAATTTTGAAGGCTGCCTAAATCTATATAAAGTCTTTCCAATAAATATAAATATTTTAAAACCTTAACAGCATATAAAACAACACCTTTTTTAATATTAATTACACTTTAGACAATTTTTTATTCAAGTAAAAAATGTATTCCTTCATTAAACTCGAAAGTAATATCGTTCCGTTCTCCTGTTCCGTTCACTGTTCTCATTTTTATTCACAAGACTTATACCCAAAATTGAACATATTTATGCTACGATATTCCATTAGTAAATTAGTTGGCCAATTCAAGTTGAGTGAAAGTCGGTTGCTCACCTGCTTTATTTCATAATTCATAAGTCACATGCCCTGTGTACCGAGATCAAGGAGCCTGACTTTTATTTACAAACACGGCACGGCGGCGGCATTTTTGGTGTCAACAACAAGGATAAGCAGCAGACAAGCCAGGGCAAAGCAAAGGAAGAAGAGATGGCAAAGGGCAAGGAACAGGAATGCTCCTCCTCCTCCGACAGGACTTTTCCTCCGACAGGACTCCTTCTCCTCCGACAGTTGTGGGCGGCAGCTGGCAACACTGGCAGCATTTGGTATTAGCAAAAGAAATTAAAGTACAAATCCCTTTGGTGACACTAACGGCAACCGTGAGATGCAGACAAAACAAATGAGGGGAAGCCAGGACCAGGACCAGGACGAGCAAAAGGAGAAGTTCAGCGACTGCGGTTGGCGTAAATAACATAAATTAAAATACAATAAAATAGACAACGAACTGGGGGAAGCTGTAGCTCTCAGACCCCCGTCTCGCCACTGAAGCAACAGCAGTTCCTTGTTTCTGGCATTGATTGCCGCCGCCTCCGTGCGAGTTCGTTGCTCATTTGACTTGCACAAGCTCCCCGTTTTCCACAAACTAAAGTGAATGACTTCTAAATTGCGAAAAATAAGACAAAGTGGCAGCATCTTTATGCACACACACACACAATCTGCAGACACACAAGCATTTCAGAGTCATATATATTCCAAAGAGCACAGAGAGGAAAAACTAGGAGAAAAAACCATTAGAAAATGTCAGTTTTTATTTGAAATAAATAGGGAATGTGCTGTAATCATTATAATCCCTGATTTTAGTATTAATTTAACAAAATTGGTATACGATTTGGATAAAAAAATATTTATTCAGTAATTTTATGAATTTTAAATCCTAAAAATATTATGTTTCTTCTGAAAAAAACGTCTTAAAATTCATACATTTTATATACATTTATCTTTAATATTTCCCACATTTTTTTCAGTGCCTCAATTTGCTTCTAGAATTGCTTTTTGCCCGCGGATCTCTTGCAATTTAATGCACTTCGCCGACATCCATTTGCAAAGGGGGCCATTAGCAACAAAAAAAAAATAGGAAAACACATAAAAAAGTATACAAAAAGTATTAAAAAAAAACAGCCAAAAATATGGCAACTTAGAAGCAAGACTTCCATAGAGAGTGTGGAATATATAAGAGAACCGTTTAGAAGGGCTTAAAAGGATGTAAACGAACACCTCCACAGATTAATCCAAATCTCCTAAAAATAATACCAAAATTTAAGAAGATTAAACACAAAAAACTATTAAATATTTAGTATTTTCCTCAACACCATAAAACTAAAACTTTAAACTGTCTGTCAGACATTTTGAGAAGTCCCAAGGACCAAAGACAAATGCCTGGACGAGGACATCGTCTGACACTTATCAGGTCAAACGGACAACAACGAGCCACTCGGGTCCTCTGTCCTCTGTCCGTTTTCTTTTATCCTCACTCCTCCCGGCTCCCTGCTCCTGTCACTCCTGCTCTGACTCTTGACCCCTTTCGAAGGCGGCTTTCAGCGGCAAATGAACTTTGGGCCAACTGGACCCACAGCTCAATCAATTAGCAGCCATCGACAGATGAACAACTAGCCATTGTTGCCGTAGATAATTGTCTTTAATTCGTTTTAAGATAATTCCCTATAAAAAGTAGTTAAAAATAATAACAACAGAGTATTTAGAAATGTAGAAAATAATATAAAATAAATTATAAACAAATTATAATCACTATAATCATTTACTTAAGGTACGGAAACCAAAAATGAAAACTTCAAAGCTTTTAAAATAAATTTCTTTTAGTTTAAATTTTATTTTTCTGGGTATTTTTGTATTTTTAGAAACTTTAATTAAATATTAAAGCCTTAAAATATTACTTTAAAATATTTTAAAAGTCTTCTTTAACCCTTAACCTTTAAAATATTATTTTAAAATATTTTATAAATATCTTTTCCTTCCTAAAACAATCACCTTGATGACTGACACCGCCTTACATTCAATTAACAAGTTCGAGCCGCAGAGAGACTTTCTCTAAGCCAAGAAGAAGCCCTTGGCCCTGGCTGAAAATCAAATTTGGCAAGGAAATATGTATGACTATAGCCTAGGTTGGAAATCCCGAGTTAACGACAAACTTTTCGCGAACAATTTAAGCCGCCACGTTCATGGGGAATTTCTCAGGACCAAGACTCAGCCCTCATCCAACTCCAACTCCCCTGAGCTGGGCTTTTCCCCCTTCTGAGTTATTTTTTTTTCGGTGCCGGCTGAAGATGAAGAGCGATGACTGAAAATGAGTTTCCAACTTTCTGGCGGCATCATATATCCACTTGTTCGTTCGATCGAAACGTGACTTCTTGAAGACAACAGCCCCACTAGTGCTGAGGGGGGCTTTGTGATATATGAGAGCAACCGGGATTGCCATGGAGAACACAGAGAACCCTTGGACTCTGCATCCATCTTCGTCTGAGAGTAGAGAGTTACTTCTGAATAAATGATGCCACAAGCCGCAAGGAGACTCCACTTAATTTATCACAAACAACGCACAAGTATGAATATTTTTTGGGAGCTGAACTGAGCTGAGCTGAGCTACTTCCTAATTGCTGGGAGAAAGGGTTTAAGGCCGAAATTGGGATACAGTTAAGCTTGAATGAAAGGAACTTATCAAAAGAAAATATTCTACAATTGGTTATATAATATAGTTTTTATATAAACTATTTGTAATGCCTGATTTTTAGTTGGATGCAACTTTAAGTCAAGAAATTGAAAATGCCACAAAGACAGTCGCACGTTTTTCAACTTGAGCTGAACGGAAACGAAAACTCAAGTCCTTCCAGGTAAGACGCAACTAATTGCTGGCCAAAAACCGAAGGACGCGTGTAAGCTGTTGCTACACAGCATTAATTGCAAGTATTTTCCACAATTGCACACACACCGAAAACCGTTCAAGGTTTACCTTGAAGTATTTGCCACGGGTGAATGCGCTTTTTGACCCACTCCTCGTGGCAGGTGAGGCAGGTGAGAGATTGAGAAACTGAGAGACTGAGACTGAGACCGAGATGGGGAGCCTCTTGACACGTGTGTTCTGAATAGAGGAAATGAAAGTGGAATCGCGCGGTTGGAGGACTCGACTCGACTCAGGCGGTGGCCTGATGGTTTGGAAATAATCAGGAACGTGCCCCAGATTTCCGGAATACTTTAAGAGAGCGTGTGTGTGCGTGAGGGGTGAGTTGAGTTGCTGCCACATCCTCGGCTTCCCATTTTCAATCATTGATGATTAATCAGACATCAGCTGGTAGTAAGCGTTTGCTAACCCACTAAGCGCCACCCCAGAAATACCGCTCCAATTTCTTGGCCTGCCTTTCCACAATTTCCCTTCATTCTCACAGATCCCACAGGTTCATTTTACTCGTTTTCCAACACTGAAAAAATTTATAAAACATTTTATTGTAATTTGTCAATAGAATCATCAATAGAACATAATCAGAAAAACCGAAAATATTTTTGTTTTTTATATTTAAATAGTAATTGTATACATTTAGTAATATTTTCAGTATTTAGTTTATTTTACAGATTCATTTTATTCGTTTTCCAACACTGAAAGAATTATTAAAACATTTTATTGCAATTTATCAATAAAACATAATCAGAAAAACCGAAAATATGGTTGTTTTTTTATATTTAAATAGTAATTTTAATACATTTAGTAATATTTTCAGTATTTAGTTGGCTTTATGCTTTTCCTACCTGTGTACTTTCCCTTTTTCCCTTAATTTTCCCGCCCCTGAAAATGATGATGAGGCCGAAGAAGAGGCTGCCTTGGTAGTAAATCTGTTTTGGTTGCTTCATTAAAAATTAAACAGTGCGGCAATTTGGGGGGCGGTGTGGGTGTTGTGGGCGGGGCCATTTGCATTAACATCAAATCAAAGCCGGGCAAAGAGTGTAGCATATACTTTAGGGCTTTTAATAAACTCAACTCGGCGGCAGACAAGAGACAACACGCCGGCTAAGAAGCAGACAAACGACTACCGAAAATTTTAATAAAGTCTTCTCCCTTCTACTTATCCTTGCCACGCCCCATGCCCCACGCTCCTTTGTGAAAATTTGCCTTCGGCTGTCTGGAGCTTCTCGTTTTATTCCATTTACAGTTCTGCATAGTTTAAGGCGTCTCTGGCGTGAAGCCTCTCAGCCTCAGCACAAAAAACCCAAGCTGGCTTCATCATATTTATAAATAAAAAGCAGAAACTCAACAATAAACTGGTGAAACCAAACAGTTTTGACTGTTTTTTATGAAAAAATCAAAGAGTAAGAAAAATATGTCCTTTTAACAGAGAAGCCTAGTCTTAATATTTAATATCAATCAAAAAACAAAGAACTAGGCTTTATATAAAATATATTATATCATATAATAATAGATTACTATCTATAATCACTCAAAGATTTATTAAACCCTCTTAATTTTCTAGAAATGCCTGCTGGCCATAGCTCATAGCTCATCCATCATCACATATTCGTAATACCCGGGCGATTAGGGAAAAGCGAAAAATGCTTGCACAAAATTCATTGGAGCATTAAGTGCCCAAAAGCTCGGTCTTGGTTTTTGGGGGGAAAAGGAAACGAGAAAGAAAATTTCCGGCGAAATGTCTACACACACACACAAATAGGAAATTATATATGCACATT
This sequence comes from Drosophila truncata, assembly GCA_008042515.1. NCBI lineage: Eukaryota > Metazoa > Arthropoda > Insecta > Diptera > Drosophilidae > Drosophila > Drosophila truncata. The sequence goes on from VNJQ01007871.1 coordinate 25,188, forward strand.
ACAGCGCAGATTTTGCCACTTGACACACACACACAGCTTTTGTTTTTTGTTTTTCAAGATATATATTCCCTTATTTTATTTTTTATTTTTTGCATTACGTGGAATCTTCATCTTGAGCAAGCCAAGCAGAAAGTGACAAGACAAAAACGTCGACTTTTAAGCATAGTTTTTCTGAGTTTTCCCATCAAGTCCTGGCAATGACGTTGCCACAAAAAGAAGGCCCAAAAACCCAAAACAATGGGTCCCAATTCCAAGAGGTAGAAACAAAAAAAAAAAATCCCCCTATGAGTTGTTAACATATTAAGGAGATTTCACTTAAGTGCGAGCCCAACATCCTATTATAACAACATCCTATGTATAGGGGAGAGTCCAAAGGTTAATGATGAGCACCCGAAAAAGTAGGCAACACATTATTCCACGCCGTTGTTTTCGCCATAATGAAATGTGTTTCAAATTGCCCATAAAAGGGAGAAGGAAAAGCAGGGGAAAAAGCAGGGGAAAAAGCAGGGGAAAAGAGCACAACATGTGTGCACACTAGACGTAATTTTAATAAAGGACATGCGACGAGTACATTTAATGTGGACAATATTTTGGTGGCCTTTTTTTTGGTGAAGTTGAGCCTGAAGTAATGTCATTTAATATTAAATATTTAAGGTATTATTTATATATTGTATTATTTATATATTGTATTACATAAATATTATATTATTTAACTATTTTATAATTTATTTGTTTAATAAAATGCATACGAGTACATTTTATGTGAACAATGTTTTTCAGGCCTTTGTTTTAGTTATTATTTATATATTGCATTATTTAAATATTGCTTTATTTATTTATTGAATTATTTAATAATTGCTTTATTTATTTATTTAATTTTTTATGTATTGTCTCATGTATTTATTATATTATTTATATTTTTCAATCATTTATTTACCTTCAATAAATGTGTCAATACAATAACTACTAATTAACTGGCAAATGGCAATAAAATCGGACTAAAAATGAAGAATAAACCAAATTAATAAATCGATTTTAAAATATCCCTTATTTTCATTTAGTTTTTGTCAAACAATTTATTGTTTTAAACCTTTATTTAATTTATTACTTCTTCATTTAATTTATTACTTCTTCTTCTTTTAAAATGCTAATTTTTGCATCTATTTTTTTTGTAAGTGCCTTATTTTAATTGCTAGTTTCGCTTGGTATATAATAGCCCACCTTCTGAACGATGTATTAACGTCAAATTGAGTGTGTAAATTGCCTTTAAAAAAAAAACAACAACAACAACAAAAAGAATAATAATACATGTTCAGCCTAATGGCAACGACGATTCTATTAAAAATGATTTATGAACCGACAACACCCACTCACAAATCACTCGCCATTTGCCTGGCGAGTGTGCACCCCTTTCTTTCTTTTCCTTTTTACGGGTAAAGGAGGGTCCTTCCTGGTCCTTTCCAGGTGAAGGACATGAGTTGGCAAAATTCAGGCAGCGGCATGTGTCTGTAAATTTGCGTTTGTGCAAAGCGGAGTGCGTGCTATTTGGGGCGTGGCTGTCAAAGCACTTACACTCACTCATCCACAAAAGAAGACACACACACCGGAACACACACACACACACTGGAACACTCACACACATGAGCTGGCAGCTGAATGGGCATATTTTTGGCATGATTTAACACTTAATTAGCAGCGTTTTTGACTCGAGTGTCGCCTCATCATTGTCAGTGGCTCGTGGCATACGGGGCGTATGAGTAATCGCCATAAACGTTATAATCAAGCATAAACACACATAAGGGTTACTACTTTGCACAGAAAGAAAATCTAGGGAGCTTTATAAATAAAATAAATAAATTTAATCAAGAAAAATTTTAAGATTTGCTTGAAAAAAAGGCTTTAAAAGAGGTTTTTTGCTTTTTTGTATAATATTATATGTAAAATATATTCCCCTTTATTTTCCCTATATATTTTCTTATATTTTCCTCTAGTGTACGCACACTCACATACATTTATCCCTTTTTCCGTTGCCAGCTGTGTGAATTATTAAATAAGCAACATGGCGGACATGCAGGGAAATAATGAAAAATAAAACCCAAATGTTGCATACTTCTCAGCTGAAGGGATTTCATCCTCTTGCTGCTTCTGTATGTGTGTGTGTTCAGGTGTGTGCGTGTGTGTGTGTGTTGGCCGGGATTTTGTTTTCGGTTAACGCTTCTGCGAGCGTTTCCCGAAAACGTAATCGGTTCTTGATGGCCAAAAGCTGTCGGTGGGCAGAGATTTGTTCCTTAAATTTATGTAGATGCTTAGTGGGAATTACATTTGGAAAGTTTTCTGGTAAGGAAGAAAGGCCTCGGGCCTCTTCACTTTCAGTTATTCTTGTTTTCCGGGTTATTCAGGGTTTTAGCTAAGCAATTACCCTATTTTTGAGCTAACTTTAACCATATTTTAACTCTAAATTAAAGAAATTTTCACTAAAGCAATTAATAATAAATATTAATTAATTATATATTAATTTTCCAGTTTCCCCATCATCATAGTACCATTTTCCTTCTTCCTATAATTAAATAACTTACAACATGAACGTACATGGAAGCTCTGTGTGTTTGTCAACGGAAATGGAAAACATCTAAAGGAAATTCCCTAATACAACATACATACATATGTATGTGTATGCTAAATGCAGGAAAATTGTGCAGTTTTCATCTAGCCACTCTCTCTGTCTCTTTCTCTTTCTCTCTCTCTCTAATTAGCCAGGAATTTCCATTTCAATTTAGCATTTTGTCCTCTGCAGCCTCTCTCGTACACTCAGCTAAAATATTTATAATAAATGCATGTTGCATAACATTATTTTCCTTTTATTTTTATTCACTTTTCGGAGTGAGTGGTGGCATCTTTAAGCCTCCCACCTTCCACCTTCTACCTTCTACCTTCCACCTTCGTCTCCCTTCTGCCACTTCCCCCTCCCTACATACAAAATAAATAATTTCATTTGACTTGCAAATGCTGGCTGATGCCACGCAATGGCAATGGCAGCCACTCTCTCTCTCTCTCAGCTGAGACCCTCACCGCGTATCCCTCCTGAGCTCCTCCTCCAAAGCCGAGGCCATAATGCCAGGCATCAGCTATATAGCCGTAGCTACACATCTATAGCTATAGCTATAGCTTTTCCCAGTAGCAGGGGAGAGCCGGGGCCAAAAGGAAAACAATGCCAAGAACAGTGCAAACAAAATGGTAGCAGCAACGCATATGAATGGAAGGAACAACAGCACAAGCACAAGCACAAGCTCAAGTACAAGCAGAAGGGTTTCTGGACTTAAGTCCCCACCCAGACAAGTAGCAGTCGAAATGCCCTTTTTCTAAATTATTTTCTGATGAAACAAGCACTTATAATTGAAGGGGCGAAATAATACTTTAAATACCTTTTTAATTAATTATTTATTTTATAAAAAAAATAATATAAAACTTGTATTTTTAGACTAGAATCTCTATTTCCATAAGAAAATTACTTTATGCCAAGATTTATGTTCAGAATAAATATATGTTCACATTAGGTGGCATTTTCTATGCAAAAGAACCAATTTTTTTATTAATTTGTTATACAAACTGTTATATATGCAATAAGATTTTCAACTAAAATATCAATTGCAAGATGAATTTTTGCATTAACCAAGATTTGTATTCAGAAAAAAAATATGGTCACATTGGGCAGGATTTTCCTTACTTAAATAAAAAAAATTTGGCATATTTGCTTTACAAACTGTTATATGCAATAAGATTTTCAACTAAAATATCAATTGCAAGAAGAATTTTTTCATTAGCCAAGATTTGTATTCAGAAAAAATATATGGTCACATTGAGCAGGATTTTCCTTACTTAAATCAAACAATTTGGCATCAAAACGCATATTTTACTATTAATTTTCTTTAATAATATATTTTTTTAGCAAATATTAGTGTTTAGAAAGAATATTATTTAATTCAACAATGACACAGTGTGTGAAAAACTGCATACAACATTTTGCTACCATTTTTCCTTGCCTTCTCCCGCCTCTCTCAAGTGCAACACACTCAAAAGCCTTGCCACTTACGGCGTTGCCTACTTTTAGGCCACAGTGCCATAAAGGAGAGCGTTTTAAAACGCCCGGAAAAACGCTCGCAAGCAGCTTCCAAAGGAAGCTAACTAGTATGTGTGAAAAATCACAAGGAAATAACACTAAGCAACATAATTATTTTATATTTTTGAGGGAAGTATATCTGTTAAATAATAAAATATTAAAACCAATCCCTGATAACTTTTAAAACCCATACTCAATCAAATTATTAGCTTCAGAGGAAATATATGCAGTATATTTATTCAGTTACATGTTAGCTGGTGAAATTAACATGAGCATGAGCGAATTTAAGCCGGAGGCGAGCTCTCTCTTAATGCATTTTCAATACATATTCATTAAAAATTAATTAACGCCACCTCCTGGCCGCCGCCGCTGGTAGCCTGGAGTAATGTCATTTTAATTTGATATTTACAACAGTGTTTGCCCGCGGGGAAGGGAGGATTGTTTACATGACGACTCCTCCCCCCAACTGTTTGCATTCGATATATATATATATATATATATATATATTTTTAATGTAATTAACGCACTGAACAGTAACAATAACAAAAGTGCCGACTGGGCAGCGACAAAGGGGCGATAAAAAACGCAGCCAAAACGCCACAGAAACGCAGTCAAAACGCAAGCTTTTAATTAGTTGTGCGCGCCAAGGCAACGGCGCGCGGCATCAAAAGTCAGCAACTTTTTAATGAAGCGCCCACACACACTGCGAACAGGAAAATAGACGGTGCATTTTCCATTTTCATTCCCATGCCCATTCCCATTTCCATTCCCATTCCCACTAAATGCTGACCACGATGATCTGTCCAAGGCTGGCGGTAGAAATCGCCCCAAAGGCAACTGCATCGCATCCCCAACCTCATCCGCAGGCGAATAATACGTTCAAGTTGACATTTCTGCAGCCCAAGATAAATGTGAGGGAGTGTGAGAGGAAGCCGTGTGGGTGCTAGGCGACGGCAGGATAATTAGATGGTCACGCGGAAAAGGGCAAAGCTCACAGGGCGGTTGGGTGAATACTCTTTAAAAAAAATTCCTTAAATTTAAACTAAATAAGAAGACTCTAGGTAAAAAAATAAATAAATCGGAGAATATTTGAAACCCTTTACTTAAAACTCTGACAAAGTAGCACTGAAAACCCTGGCAACCCTAGTAAAATTTATTAAAATCTTCAGAATTTAGTTAACATTTATAAAATGACAATAATAAAGTAACAAAATCCATTTAAAATCCTTATTTGTTATTTATTAATTTACCAATGTGAGAAGAGAACACCCTTATGCAAAAATGATTCAATGCTTCACTTGTTGACCTGACAACCCTGCGACAGGCGCAAACACTTTGCGGACAGCGGGAAAAAAGTTGAAAGCCCCAAGGATTCAGCCATTAGAGCGCGTGGCAACCCTAATGCATTCTGAAGTATTTGCGGTTCACTTTCGGCGAGATGTCCCATTCGTCAGCGTCAACTTAACGCCATTCCCCCCGGATTCCCCACCGAATTCCACACACAATTCTACGCGATTCTCCACCGTCGTCTGCGGCGTATTCTCTCGCGCGCTCTTGGCCATGCCCGGCGTTATCCTTATCCTTGCCACTGAGGCGCTGTTATCCTGACTGTCATATTTGTGGCTCAAGTGCAGCACTTTGTTATTTTTAGCGTCTTCGTCTTCGTGGTCGGTCGTCAACGTCGTCTCAGGGCCCCTCAGGGCGCCCCACCACCATTTCTTCTTTAGCCTTTATTTCCCCTTTCCGTTTATGGCGCCTTTTGTCAACCGCCAACTTTCTCGTTCATCGTTTGGTCCCTGGTTTTGTGTTTATTGACGACGCAGCAAAATTGATGATGCAAATATTTGTAACCAGCATTGTGCTGTGCAGTGTGTCTCTTCCCTCTCGCAATTCAACTAACAAAAAAAAAATACAAAAGTCTTGAAACAGTTTGAAAGAAATGCATGAAAAATGATTGAATTAAAAAAGTAAGAGTTTTAGGGGGAATTTAGGGAAATTGCGATATTTCAAGATATTAAATTTAACAATATTATGTGTTATAAAACATAGAAATTTTATATTTAATTTACCAATTATAGATTCTCTATAGTTTCTATAATTTTGTATACATTTTTACCATTTTCAAACGCCTTTTTCGTGTCGTGTATGCTTGGGAATCTCCATCTCCCCCATTTGCAGTTATTGCACTTTGTCTGTTTGGCTTTGGTTGTTGTGATTAACAAGTAAGCTCGTGGCTTTCAATGCCTTTACCCCCGGACTCATGCTCCCCTCTGTGTCTGTCTTATTTTCAGTCGAAGTCTCAGTCGAAGTCTCAGTCGAAGTCTCAGTCTCAGTCCAAGTCCCAGTTACAGTCTCTCTCTCAGTCTCAGTCTCAGTTCCAGACAGTGGCAGCAGGAGAAACAAATACAAAATCAACAATAAAAACAAAAAGCAAAAGTCTGCTGGGGCAACTTGGTAGCACAGTGTACTACAACACACTAAGCCCTGTCTTGGCTCTTAATTCTATTTGCCATGGGCAATACCAAATGGCCAGTGTTGTGCTGGTGTCCTCCTTTTGGGAGACACAATGGTTTTTAAATAATAAACACTCTAAAAGATTGCCGGCTAATTGGGTTCGGGATTTTAGGTTTGTTTACCAATTTCTGTTCATAACTGGGATTAGCTTTATACATTTGAGTAGAGGGGAAGTCCCTTAAATATAATGTGGGAACTACAAATTAATCAACACTGGCTTAAAGTTACAATAAAATCTTGTTTAATATTCGAGATATATTAAAATTTATTGAATACCTAAAATTCCTTGAATATTTTTAAGAACTCTTCATATTAAAGTTGTATTTAAATTATCTAAAGAGATATTTAGAAAATCAACACTAAAAACAAAGAAAACTACTCTTTAAATTTATATAATATGAATGATATATGACCTTTTAGCCTTTAAATATAAATAATACTCTTTAAATATATATAATACTCTTTAAATATATGTATTATGAATGATATATGACCTTTTAGTCTTAAAGACCCCACAATTGCACAATTCTCGCCCCCAAAAAATATTTGTTCCAGTTCGATTTTCTATTTTGATACGGAAATTATTCAGCGATTTATAACCCCAGAACGAACACATTTCGGCAGCTTTTGGCTGCCTGATTTAATTGTTCGATTTTGTTATGCCTTATTATTGATCCAATAACAATTAATGCCGCTCCCAAGACGTCACACAATTTGTGCGCCGCCCTCAATCAGTTTTTTTCCCCCCCCATTTTCTTCATCATCATCGTCATCATCATCAGCAATCCATCCACCCATCCATCCATCCATCCGTCCATCCATCATCCATCATCTAGCCGCAATCGAAGCGATCTGTCTGCATTGTTTTCCCTAAAAATAAACATCTTCCCTCCGTGAACGTGATCTTTTAAGAGCCTCCCCAGTAGAAAATGTTTCGCATTTTGTGTTTATCTATCTTTCGGATCGGTGGAGCATCTCTACTATATATCTCTCTTTTTTTCTCCTTGTGATCGGTCTAATCACGTCACAAATTTAAACACCTGGCGGCGGCGACGACGGTGGCGAGCTTTGCGACCAATTTCCACACTTTTATTTTCAACATTTAGCTTATTTTCAAAATTGAATTTCAGTTTTATGCCCTGCAGTTGTGTTTGCCGTTGCCTGTTTGATTTATTAATTGGATTTATATATATATATAATATATATAAGAATATATATAAATTTGCTGCATATTTCCCGCAGCTATTACTCTCAGTCTTGGCTTTTAAATGAAAATTTGTTTGATTTAATATGTTTTTAGGCATTTAAACAATTTACAAAAATGCTGCCAGATAATTTCATAATTATTTTTAAACTCTAAAAAAATTTTCAATGATTAAAAAAACAAATATAAAAATTAATTCAATGGTTTGTTATACTTTTTGAGCTTTTAGAGGTTAAATTAAATTAGTTTTTCGTATTAATATTTAATCAAATCTTTGTCACTGAAGCGTTTATGCAAATTTTCAGGTTTTTTCAATTTTCTCAAAAAGAAAAACATGGCATAAGCGAGCAATTTTCATGCCAATTTATTGAGCGTGCCAAGATTAAAGGCAACAAGTTCTCACACAAATCTCACTGCAATTTTCCCTCTCTCTTGTTCAGAACTCTCCATCCCTCTCTCTCTCTTTCTCTTTCTCTCTTAGCACACATTTGTATATGATAATTAATGTTAATTTTAACACGCATGGGCATTTCGGCCATTTAATAGACCCCAGGCATCATTAAAGCCATTTAACTACATAAACTAACGATTACAAACTGTGCAAATCGAATAAGTCGAAAGGTGAAGCATTAAGGAAGTCAATATCTGAATTGGTAAAAGGATATTTATAATGGCTTGTTGAAAGATTAATTAAATGGGGAAAAATAAAGGGAAAACTAAAGAGAAACCAAATAAAACAATTTACAAATAAATAAATAAATGTAAAACATGAAAAGCGCAAGTTAAATGTAATTCAAACAGAAATTAAGCAAAGAAATAAAAAAAAAATAAACAATTTCATTTTTTTAAATATTTCAAGGTAAATTTTTAATATTTTTTAGACTCATTTCCCTATTTTTAATACATTTTTAATTGATTTTTCATTATTATTAATTTCTTTTTATTTTTCTTATTCTTTTATTATTTATTATTTAATTATTTTACACTCTCCTCCCAACAAGATGACAATTTTTTTATCAAAATAATATATTACCCAAAGCTAGACACACATTAAAAATGTCAATTTAAGGCGCCACACAAGGAAACTCAATCAAAGTTGCTCCAAGATAAATATGGCGCCAACGCAACGCAACTGCACTTTGTCAACTTTCGAGTCTTTTAATTAGCAAAAGTTGCCGTCGGCAAGATTTGCAACCTTGCAACTTTCTCGATTCGGTTGCAGCAGATATTCAATTTGCCCCGAAAGAGCAGATAAAGATCAACATTCGAACCAACTTGGGGTGGCACACAAAAAAAGCCATTAAACAAGCATAAATCAGGGCACAAGTTGGCATAGATACATAGCTATGAAGATACAAAGATACAAAGATACATATATATATGCATATTATGCGTACTTGTATGCAAATACCCAATGATGTATAAATTTTCATTGAGAGCCCGCCAAGTGCCGCTCATAATCATTAATTTGCATAACTTTTTTTGTGCGCGGCGTGCAACATGTCGTATGAGCAATGCGGTCATCGCCCCGAAAAACATAAAACAAAAAGAGAAACAACAACACTCACATCATCATTATTATCAACATGACGCCCCCAAATGTTACACACATTAAAATAAAAAGCACATTTGTCATTCGTTGTTCTTTTTTCCCTTTTTTTTCGTTTTTTTGTGTTGCTCTTGGCATTGACACTGGCCCTGGCCATGGCCCCACAGTTTTTCACTCAGTTTTTCACACAGTTTTTCGTGTACACCCGCCAGTTTTTCATCTGCCAAATATTATAGGCATTTATTTAGCTGCGGTCATAATAAAAAAAAATATACAAATTGAAATTGGAAACCAAAGCTAAGGGGGATTTATTGATACTTGATATATTCTGTTTTTATTTATAAATAAATAATGGTATATAAACAGTAGTTAAGCATGTTTATTTAGAGGGAAATCTAAATGTTATTTAGCCACAAAAATATAGCTTTGAAAATTTAATATTGTATTTTTATAGAAACACCCTAATGCTATACGTGTTATTTATTAAATTAAATAAATTCACTTATAAACAAAGAAACACAAGAACCTAATACAATAATATCTTTTACGATCAAAATTAAATTATAAAAACTAAATATTATTTAGCAACAAAAATGTACCATTGAAAATGTACACCCTAATGCTATCGGTGTTTTTTATTAAATAAAATAAAATCACTTATAAACAAAGAAACACAAAAACCTAATACAACAATATCTTTTACGATCAAAATTAAATTATAAACACTAAATATTATTTAGCAACAAAAATGTAGCATTGAAAATGTAATATTTCATTTCAATAGAAACACCCTAATGCTATCCGTATTATTTATTAAATTAAATAAATTCACTTATAAACAAAGAAACACAAAAAGCGAATACTACAATATCTTTTACGATCAAAATTAAATTATAAACACTAAATATTATTTAGCAACAAAAATTTACCATTGAAAATGTAATATTTTATTTCAATAGAAACACCCTAATGCTATCCGTGTTATTTATTAAATTAAATAAATTCACTTATAAACAAAGAAACACAAAAACCTAATACTACAATATCTTTTACGATCAAAATTAAATTATAAACACCCTCCAAGCATAGTTTTTATGTCTCGCAATCAAATGAAAATGCCTTGTATATCAACTATTTACGGTTCCCATGACGAAAACAAAAAACCCAGCCAAATATTGCGACAGATACAACAAAAGAGCAGCACAAAATAATAGGCGAGGAGGGAGCGAGTTCAATGCCTCGTAAATCTTTCTCGTTTTATACGCGACGGCCACCCACTGAGACAAAAAAAAAAACAAAAAAAAAATAGAACAGAAAATCAGAAATAAAACAAAAACAAGCCCCGGCAGCAGGCACGCCCCCTTTGTTAGCCAGGCCCTAAATAGTGGCCGATGGAACACAAGTGCAAAAAGTAAGCAGAGCACAGCCCAGCACAGCAGTCGCAGCTGTCTCACTGTTAGCGCCCTATGATAGATGGCCGAGCCGAAGAAATTTCTAGGGCCAAAAGCAAAAAAAGGAACCCAAAACGGAGCCAAAAGCGAAACAAATTTGTGATGACATCAAAAAGGACAGGACAGAGACCGGTACACGGAGAGGGGAGGGGAGGAGAGGAGAGAGTGTGAATAAGCTTTAGCCTATTTATGGACGATATTGGAGAGACTGCTGTCCAGATTTATGGAACCCGGGACATCCATCGTCATGGCTGCTGGTGCACAGGGAGAAATAGAAGAGAGAATGTAGCCTTAAAAATCAAATATTTTTATTTTTCAAATAGAAAAGCCTTTAAAAAATATTTTGCTAAATAAAAAGAGTTTTAGGAAACCCTAAAGTCTTTAAAGTTTATAGAAAAGTAGATAGAATTAATTCTTGATGCTCCAAAAATAGACAAAAAAAATATATATATTAGTATTATTACCCCCTCTTTTGTCGCAGTGCACCCACTATCCTTCACATGAACAAAAAACCCCAACAGAATTTGATTTTCAAACTGTCCTTGATGGGAACTGAAATGCGACTGTTGCAGCTGCAACTTGAATGGCCTGTTGACTCGGAAAACCGGGGCAAGATTTTTCCCATTACCCCATACAGCCTCTAGCCTCAAGGGTCTCTTCAACTAAAAAGTAAAAAATAAATACAAAAAAAAGAAAATAATAATAAATAATTACAAAGTAAAGAGTCAGGCAAGCGACGAGAAGAAGTTCTGCGAAATCTATTGAACAAGTTTTGTCCGTAGAAAATTGCAGCTGCATCAATATGAATATTCATTGAAAAAGTTTTTCAACCAAGAAGTGATTTAAAAAAAAAAAAAGTCCAGGGTTATTAAAACATTTTTTTCTCTAAACAGATTTCAGGGAAAAACAATTAATTAGGTTTATGAATAATTAATAAAGATGCAAACTTGATTGGTTTTAAATGTGAATTTAGATATTTTAATGCAGGAAAAAAGATTTCCAGTTTAAGCTTAAAGAACTTAAAAAAAATATATTTAAAAATGTATTTACAAACTCCAAAGTAATCTAAATAGAAATTTGTTGCTAATTCAAGTAAATTGCAGTGGAAAATGCATTACCATTACCAACTGCTGCCTAATGCCGACTAATTAGCAAAGTTTCAGGGCGACGAGTGTCTCTGCAGGGAGAGGAGAGGGGGGGGGGGGTGTGGTCAAGGCCGGGAAANGGGGGGGGGGGGGGGGGTGTGGTCAAGGCCGGGAAAACCAAGAAATGCGAGCAGGAAAAGTAGCTGCAGACTACAAGAGTAAAGCAACAAATACAGAACACAGAATACGGAATACGGAATATATAAAGGAAACAGCAGAATGCCGTCTTATCTGGCTAAGCAGTTTATATGCAAATTTTATGAGCTGTCAACGTGGCCAAGTGTCTCGTCGTGTGCTTAAGCCCCATAGAATGGGGGTCGAAAAGGAGACGGCACTGCGTTGGACATCAAGGGTTAAGCCGAGAACCAAAAGGACTTGCTCTTGGACTGGACCATGCAACGAATGTACAGTTGTGGATGCAATAAATAGTTACAATTTGGCAAAAGGGAGTTTATTATTTATTATTTTGATTTATTTAAGACTTATCAAAGTAATGAACAAGCCTAAATAATTTATATTTATTATTCTTCAGCAGTAATATCGAAACTGTATAAGGAACGTGAAGAAAGTTTAAAAATAATCGATAACAATCGGAAAGAAAATATATTAATTCAAATTTTTCGGATATCTTTGCGATAAATCGATATTTCAACCTTTAATGCAATATTTTTTAAACTTTGACACTATCAAACTATCAAAATTTTTGATTTCATATTTGATTTTATATTTTTTTCGATAAATTATATTAAATCGATAGACAACTCTGCTTCGTAGTATCGATATATATGTGTAATATTTTTGTTTATCTAAAATGTACAATTTGCTCACACAGATATCTATTTTTGTGGCTCGTGCTGTACTTGGACAAACACTTCTACTTCAATTATTCATGCCATCCGTCGAAAGGGAAGCGAAGGTCAAGTGTACGCCAGTGTGTGTGAACGTGTGGATGTGGCCATGCAATTAAGACCCCTGTGCACGACACACGGCGACACAAGGAGAAGGAGCCAAAGATATGGACACGACACCCAGGACACAGGCCACATGTGCATATAAATTGCTTTGATGAAAATATGCAGAAATCTCGACATATTCCCGCATTTCGCAAACGAGTCAGCAGATGCTGCCATTTTTACCTTCACAACTTTTCGAATCGCACAAAAGATTTTTCCAAACCTCCCACTCTTCGATCCCACTTTTCCCCATTTCCATTCCATTCATCCATCATTTCGTTTATGCCATTTTCATCTGGATTTTCATGCGTGAAAATCTGTTGCCGGTGGTAACAAATAAAAATGAAAAACAACTTAAAGATGTTTATTGCTCAATTGTGTTTTCTTTTATGTGGAGAGAAAAAAAAAACAAAAAGATGAGTTTCCAAAGTGAAAATGGATGCTTTAAAATGTAAAATCAAAAGCTATAACCAATAAAACTTGTATGAATAATATTTGGTTGAATTATAATTATAATTGAGTTAGTTTTATGATGAGAAAATTGGCTCGAACTTCTTATAAGAAGCTTCTATTTTATAAACAAGATGGACAGGCCATAAACTTGGTTAAAAGTGTAGCATTTTCTTGTCTATTTCTGATTCGATTTTGCAATCGAAAAGTTTTCCAGCTCATAACTTGTGTTACAAACTCACAGCTGGCCAGGCAACAAGAATCTCCTGGTAATGCATCGCAAATGCAATAATCACAATTTCAGGAAGTGCCCTATATTGGAACAAGTTTATAATTAAATTCATGAAATATGAAAGATAAACTGCAGGTATTTAACAGTTTGCTAAGCTTAAATAATTAACTGTTAGGAATTCAGGTTTAGTTTTAGTTTTACAACTAATTTATTTAGCTTTTCAAGCTAACTTTGTTATAGAAAATGTTTAAATCTTGTTGTAACTAATTCTTTCAATAAATTCTATTTAAATAATAGCTAGTTTAGTTCAACTTTATTAGTTTTTCCAAGAAGTGTCAATGACTTTGTGGTGTAAATAACCATTAAATAAGTCTCTGATGGTTTGCTATTTTTTCTATATATATAAATATATATATATTCTACTGCAGTTTGTCAAATTTCGGTGGCTTTTGTGTTTGTCTACACATAAAAGTTGACAGCTGTCGACGGGGAAATTAAAGCCATACACCCGAAAAAGCTGGCTTTTTCCCACATGGACTCGTTTCTCGTTGCCGGGATTTATTTACTAGAGTTTGCCAAATAAATGTTTTGCAGTTTTAACAATGTTTGGCAATCGTTTACTCACTTCAATCAATGGCAAATTGCAGTCGAGATTCGCAAATGCAGGGTGCATGCATGGCGTATGCGTAATGTTCTCAGTTGCCACTTCACCACTTCACCAGATCCTTTGGCCCGTTTCCGTTTCCGTTTGCTGCTGCTGCTGCAGTAGCTGTTGCTGTTTGCTACTTCCTCTTTTGCTTAGCACATACATATTCCTTTCCTTGTACCGATTTTCCCCCATATAGTATAGTATATATATATAGCCCCCATATGTCCTCCACCTTGTCGAATTTATCTTTGGCAGGACACACACACACACACAGACACAGTGACAACACTTTTGTATGCAAATATATCAGACGTCGCCCCCATGTTGGCAGTTAAGCACATGTGCCATGTCAGTCCCACTTTCGCTTCGTGCCAGGACTCCATAGCCACCGGGATGATGCCCCATACCTTTGGGGGTTTCCCGGCCCCCAATTCGGGATGTGTCTCTTGGTTTTGTGAGTGAAACAGTGAGTTTTAAGGGAATCAAATTGATTAAAAGTTTGCAATTTAAAGCATAATTATTTAGATTTAAATATTAAATACAATTTTCTGCCTTAAAAGTTTTAAATAATTATTTCTCAGGAACTATATATCAGGTATTCCTATAATTTTAATACTAAATGTTAGAGCTACCTACAAATTAACTTTAATTCCTCTTAAATCAAAGTTCTTTAATTGGAAAGCATTTAAAACTAAAATGACCAACGTCCTGGACAAACTTTTAATTTCCACTCAATGTAGGGTGTTGCATGATTAATAGCTTTTGACCCACTGTACAGGGTGTTGCACCAGTGGGCGCCCATAAAGCGCACAAGTGCCAAATTGCTTAGGCAAACTACGTTAGTTATTGCGGACGACGGTTGCTACTTGGTTACTTCGATTCCAAAGCCAGACTACACTTAGAAATTTTAGCAAAAATTACAGAAATAAAGTTATAATAAATACTAGAGGTGGAGAACTATCGATAGTTTTATCGGCATCGATAGTGATCTAGTGTTCTTTTCCCTAAAATCGTCTGAAAAATAAGATAATACGTAATTTTTAACACTAAACATTCCCTTTTTCAAAAAGCGCTTCATATTTTAATAGATTCTATTAGTTTTATCTTATTTTTCAGCAGATTTTAGGGAAAATAACACTAGATCACTATCGATGCCGATAAAACTATCGATAGTTCTCCACCTCTAATAAATACCTTTAAAATACATAAATTTCCTATAAACACTAAGAAATTATTTACCAAAATGCTTGTAATTTATTTAAAAATAAAAACTAGTTTAGGCTAGTGTAATATTTCCCCCATTTAATGTTCCGGTTGCCATGGCCTGTTAAGGCCTCATAACTGGCTCTTGGCGCATCGAGCATACGCCATGTGTGCCGGCGGCGCCTTGACAAGAACATAAATAGCCACCGAAAATTGGGTTCGCAATGGATGGTTTGGTTGGTTGGTAGTGGAGGATGGCCAAATGCTCGAATGTGTGTTTACCCACCGACAACTGTCAGTTCGCTCTGTCCGAATGTCTGTCCAAGGCAAGCACCCAAACAATAGATAAACACAGAAAAAACCCCATCTGACAGGCTAAAAGCTCAGCAGGAGGAGCAATCACTTAACTCTTGCCCCCTCAGTTTTAGCCGAGAAGAGCTGCTTGCTTGTTCACCTGCAACACCAAAAACTTCAGCTTTCCATATCAAAAACAACAACAAGGACGAACGAAAGAATGGAAGAAGGGTTTGGTAAGGAAAAAAGCAAGGATACATATACATGTATCTATTCAAATTCAAGTAAATCTCCTTGTAGATGCATCCTGCACAGGTGTATCTTCGAATTTCTTGTAAATAAGGTTTTAATTTGTAAAAAAAAACATCTCTTGGTTGAATTACATTTCTAATAGGTTGGATTTCGATTTCAGGGGAAATCCCTCATTAAATCTCTGCCAGGTCACTGATAATAATGCATATCCAGATCCTTCACATCGCCACAAACATTGTTTTCCACTTAAAATGCCATCAGGTATGAGGTAGAGTCTCTCATATGAGTTGTTATATTTTCCATCAAAATATTTATTTAGCCAAATGCCCCCAAAGCCATGTTATCAATGCACGCCGCCTCCCCCCCCTCTATTCCCTATTCCCCCATCAAATGATTGATGGTGGTTAGAAAAAAAAGGTTAATAAATTAACCGGAAAAGCAGCGTGAAAAATATGAGAATTTTCTTTTATTTCTATTAATTAACGAACAGCTTGTACCCCTTTTTTCCTGCCACAAAGTTTCTCTGGTTTTGCCTGAGGGATTTTTTACCCTTTCTCTACTTCTTTTTTCTTTCTTTTTATTTTTTTCATTTTTTGTTCTACAATTTTTATGTGTATTTTTATTGGTTTTTTATATGCAAACCTCTGCATAAAAAAAGGGAATGAAAATTGAATATTTCATGTGAAGTGAAGCAAAGGCACAAAAAAATGTTTCAACAATTGAATCAAAATTTTAATAAGATAAAATAACAAATTTAGCAAGAAGAAGAAATATTTTATTGCTAAAATAAAGTCACAAAAAAGTCTCTAAGCAAATTTTATGTACGTGTGATTAAAGCCTTTAAAGGATGTTTGTTAACCAGAAATCCAAGCTAATTTGTCTTTAAAAAGTCTTCAAAGATATTTTATTAATCACTCAAATAGGTTTTTTTCTTTTATTTTGAATTAAATCCCCAATTTCTCAGATTTTTTATAATTTACCAAACATTTTTGTGCATTGCTTAAGTGTCTTAAGTAAATGTTTAAGAAGAAATCCATTTTGCAACCAAATAAAATACAAAAAAAATAAAATACAGATTAAACACAAAATTATTTGTATACAACAAATATTTCTTACTTTTGCTACTTCTTTTAGACAAAATTTTTCAAACGATTACCAGTTTTAGGGAATATTATTCGTAAATCTAAATACACATTCTTCTTAAAACAAAATTCTACTTCCTTTAAATTTTCTTAAGCTTTAAAAACCATATTTCAATAAAAAGCCAACAGATTTTTTGAGGAAACGGAAATATTTCAATTATTTCCGCGCTCCTTGAAGCCCCTGTTTTTTTTGCTGATTTTTTATCAGATTCTGAATGCATTCAAAAGTCAGACTACAAGCCGCATGTTCCACTCAAGCCAGGCCACAAAAAAGGAAGGAAAAACAAGCCACAAAAAATCCAAAAACAAAAAAATTGAGAAAGCAAAAAATATAGGAAAAACAAAATAAGGAAACACCAATGCCACGTATACGCCACGTTGGTTGGCGGGCTTCCTGTTGCAAAAGGAGAAATCAAAGATTGCCGGCCGCAAACACACACCACGCAGACACACTTACACACACACACCCACTTACACCTTACACACACCTTCCGCTTTCCTTTTTTGGCCCATTTCGCGCTCTTATATCAGAGAGAAAAGCCGGCAGGGATCCGGTTCGGCGGTCACGCGCCAATACAAGAGCTGCAACTAGCTCTCATGCAGTTGCTTAAACGCAGCGATTAGCAAAAGGACACGTACGAAGGATGCTCATGTATGAGAGAGAAAAGGGAAGCGGGGAAAAATGCAGAAAATGCAGTACGAGAGAAGTAGAGGTGGAGAACTATCGATAGTTTTATCGGCATCGATAGTGATCTAGTGTTCTTTTCCCTAAAATCGTCTGAAAAATAAGATAAAACTAATGGAATCTATTAAAATATGGAGCGCTTTTTGAAAAATACGTATTATCTTATTTTTCAGACGATTTTAGGGAAAAGAACACTAGATCACTATCGATTCCGATAAAAACTATCGATAGTTCTCCACCTCAAGAAAGAAGTGATAAAAGCTAAAATCAATTACTCCTGATTTCAACTCATACAAAAATCTGTTATTAATAATAAACTAGTCATCATCACCCCTATTTTTTACTGTGCACCCATTGAAGTTTTGTGTTTTGTGCGATTGCGGCAACAAGTTCGGTTAACGAGGCCGGTCGACAAGGGGCCCAAATCCTAAGCCAGAGTGGCCTCTCCTCGCCTTGCCACCACTCTTGTGGCCAGCAATTTACAATGGCATCGTTTAATACAATTGCACACGCGGCGTATGCGTAACGAGTTTGCTTCGACGACGACTCGAATTTATGGAGAGACATCAAAAAAAAAAAGGAAAAAAAGGGAATATGTATATTGCCATCGGGGCTAATGCGCAAAAATCGTAGACAATTTTTCATTAAATCATCTCATTGGCACAACACAGAAAAGAGCAGAAAGAGGAGGAGGAAGTGGGGTTTCAGGCCAAAAAGAGCAAGACAATGAAAATGTTGGTAATTGAATTTATAAAGAATGACATAAGGAATGGCATAAAGAATGGAAATTTTTTGTTTTTCCAGCGAAAAAGCAATGACAGAGCAGGGTAAAAATTTAATAAAAAGAAACAGAAATTAAAGAACTAATTTAAATTGTAAAATGTTAAATGTTTTATTAAAAAAATCATGGAATATAGCAAATTTTCGAGTGTTAGAGGTACAAAATTTTAATAAATACATTAAATAAATATATTTGACAGATTCTTAAGCTTGTTTTTTGGTAATAAACCATAATGAAATAATTATAAGAAATATTATCAGACTTTATTATCTTTATTATCTATTAACATTTATTTCTATCTATTTTCCTGTAACCCCTTAATAACCCTCTAACTATAATAGATCCAAATATTCCCATTTTTATCCCAATAAATTCGTTTAAAATCCAAAATAAATCGAATAAAAGCAATTCTAGAAAATTCCAAAATTAGCTTCATTTATTTGGTTTTATTTTGGAGATTCTGGGAAATATGTGTATAGAACAATCACAGAGATTTGCTACCAATTGAGAATACTGAAAGCAGAGACATGTTTCAAAAACTTTTCGAAAAAAATAAAGGAACAAGATCAAAACACAAACACACACAAACTCAGTCACGAAATTCATCAACATTTCTACAGAATTGGTCTCTTGTTTGCTCGTTTTTTTTTTTTGCTTTATTGCTTTAATGCCAATTAATGATTTTTTTGATTTTTGGAATAAATAAATTTATATTTACCGTTTCGCATTTAGTTTTTCAATGGAACGCACTTTTCAGTCGTTCGAATCCAATGAGAATTTCGTGCACATTTTTTTGCGTTTACACGGCAGCAGTTTTGTTTTTCAAAAAATGAGTTTTTTTGTTGTTAGTTTTTCGAAAAAGTATTTGTTTGTTTTGTCAAAACTTTTTGATAAAACTCTTCTTTAATTATAGAATTTCTTTGTTTATACTTATTATTTTTTGTAGTTTATTTATACAAGTTAATAATATAGCTTGGGTGGCACAACACTTAGAAGCACAAACAAAAAAAGGAGTTGCTTAATTTACTTAAATATTTTGTAGATTTTTTGTTTAATGTTTAATATTTTTTTTATGTTTTGTTTTGATTTTTTTTCTTTTTCTGGCTTAGGATGTTTATGTTTATGCGATGTAGAGTTAGAGAACTGAGAGTTCCAGTGAGTTTGGTTTCTGTGGCTTCGCTGGCTTGTTGCTTTTCTGGCACAACTCGCCTCGACGACCGTTCAAATGAAACTGATGCCAAGCCGAGTCCGTTGAAGGAATATAAACTGAAAACCGTTAGGCGGCGGGAGCGAGCGATAGGGCGACACTTCGGCTCTTTGCCGAGCGTTGCCGAAGTGGGCCAAAACACCTGTAAGCAGCGCCATCGCGAATGCCGGCGGAGAGTTTGAACAACAGAGAGAGAGAGAGAGAGAGAGGGAGAGAGAGAAAGTGCCGCAGAGAAGAAAGAGAGAGAGGGCGAGGGCATAAGAAGCCGTATCACACTGCGGAACTTTCACTAGCTCTCTCTATCTCTCTCTCTCCCGCTCGTTGTTCCCCTCTCCCTTACTCTATCATTCTCTCTCTCACTCTCTCTCCCTCTCTGGCTCCTGCCGCCTACTTTCTCTCCCGCCTACCGCTCACCCACTCTCTCATTCGGAAGCGGAAGGAAACTCAACAGTTGGCACATTACGCCGTGCAGGTGGGAATGAGACGGGGAGATGTTAGGGGAAACGGTGGTGGGAGGGGGGGAAGAAAATCGGAGGAAAATCGAGGGGAAAAACGCTACTGATTGTTGTCGTTGTTTGTAGCCATTAAATTTATGACAATCATTTGTTTGGTGTTTTAACTTAAAACAAAAGCCAAGCCAAACAAAAGCCACAAGTGTCGAAATAAAAACTATCGATAACTATTGATGACAATTACGATAATAGCATCGTTAAATGTTATCGTTCGTTTATTGTTGTTTGTAAGCTCAATTAAATTGAATTGATTGCTTAATATTCCTTATTTAAGAAAATTTTAATATTTTTTAAATAACCCCGATAAATATTGGTTATCGAAATAATAGCTTTTAAATAATATTTTATTTTTTCAAGGCGTGAAATAGTTATTGGTTTTTATTGAACATCTTATATTGATTTTATTTACAACCTTATACTTTAAACAAATTGAAAAATATATATTCCATAAATATCGATATTATTATAATTACTTTCCCAAGAAGTGAATAATTATTTGGATTTGGAAAGTAATGAGTTTGTTAACTGCATTACTTTAACAAAAGATCAGATCCCAAATGGCTGTGAGGAAATCATCCGAATCCTCCTCCTCCTCGTCAACCGTATCGAGTAATCCCTTCAACTCTTTCAATATACCCTTGTTTTTGCGCAAAGAATCCACCACCCTATTGGCTGTCTTGCTATTACTTAGTAAACCCAATTTCCTAAGAACACGCACCACTCGCATCTCCTCGGGAGTAACTTTCGTTCGCTTCTGAGAATTGCGACGGAATAACCACTTGGCGGAGATGGGGTTTTGAAGATCCATTCCTTGGCGCTTGTTATGCTTGTTTTGAAGATCCAATCCTTGCTTGTTATGCCTGTTATGGAGAATATCACTTGCAATAGGTTTAGCAAGGTCCTCGGGAACAGCCACTGAACTGGATGAATCATTGGGAACTGGAGTATTATCCTGGGCCCACACAGAGACGGCCAGGAAAACCAAAAGTCCTACGAGCGTTGGGTAAGACATTTCGAAAACTATGAACTTTACTGTGAAGAATCATAGGTTTTTATACATTTTTCAGTTGCGAGAAATGAACTAAAATTCTATTTAAGATAATTAGATTTATGCCTGAGGCATAGGCACTGCTTTTTGCACTGATAAGTATTAGGAATTTCTACAGCAAATTATGTTGTAAAGTTTATCTTAGTAAATTTTCAAGTTTATTACTCATACGCAACGTTGTGCTGCTTTAAGACTATTAAAAATATTCAATAAATGTCAATATATTCTATTTTAAAAGTGTACAAATATTTTACAATATTTTTAGGAATGTTTAAAAAATATATTTTAAATGCTTTAAGCTTTGCTTTTTAAAATTGAAGGTTAAAGCTATTTTAGATAAATTTGATTTATGGGTTTTTGCCTTCCAAAATAACACCCTTGAAAATATTAATATTTTACACTAAAAATAAATACATTTTTAGGTACTTATTTAAACTCTGTAACTGTTTAAATCAATTAAGTAAGCTCATCTTTTAATTAACCACATGTAAACACACAATCAAACGGCAATTAACTACCAAATAGCATCTCAATTAATGACAAACGGCAATTAGAGGCTCGAAAGCCAATTTGGTGACCCCAACACCCTCTTTGGTCACTAATCGGAAGGAGCCCGCAGAACGCAGAACGCTTATTGATTCTCGTTACTAGCCTAATCTAATCGATTATGTTTGCTGTTGGTGCTACAATAGCTGAGGTTGTTGCTGCTGCTGCTGCTGTTGCTGTTGCTGCTGCTGCAATTTTTTGTCGGGTGACCCAAAAACATGCTTTTTATAAAGCAATTACGGTTGGAAACGAACACGAGCCAAATGGCGTTCACAAATTATTCATATGTACATGTGTCCGTATGGATTGTGATTTATTTAGTGGCATGTAAATGCGGCCAATTGATTCGACATCGGCAATAATAATGTGGCATACTTTCTGGCTCGAAAAAGGGAAGAAAGAGAGAGTAAGAGCGATAAGGAACTCTTAAGAAAGTAATCCACGAGAAGGAGGTCAGTCACTGCCTTATAAGTGATATAATTCCCTTCACTAAATTACCTAAAACGACTCCGAAATAGTTCCAAAAACTACTGGAAATAATACAGCAAAGGAACCCTACCATATATCGACCCATTGCAATGACCAAAATATATGCCCTGCCTGTCCATCAATGGGCAATCAATGTTTTGGGCCATATATTTGGATAGATATTTATGTGCAGACAAAGGCAATCGGCATGTCAGGTGAGCAGTTTTTAAAAGCCATGCCAGACAGGTGGAAAATCAGGGGGGAGGGAAAATTATGCGGCCAGCAGCAGCAGCAGCAGCAGCAGCGGGTGTCTAACAAAATGTTTTCACATTATTCAAATGAAATGCTCTCTTTATTGTCTGACACACAGAAATTGCAGCACCACCAACAACAACAACCAACAATCAGCAAGCAAAAAAAAAAATAAAAATAAAAGGAAACTCGGTAGTGGAACAACAAATAAAAAAAAAAATTCAAAGAGAACAAAAAATATTACCTGCATTCACAGCGAACAATGAATCATCATCAATGGTGTTTTCTCTGGGCAAAAATGAGAGGGGGGAATATAAACATAAGAGCAATCAATGGTTTAAGGTTTTTCTTCCAATAAATTATAGATATTATATAGGCTTTTTTTATTTACTTTTCTCAGCAGAAATTTACATTAAAAAACTTGTATATAAAACTCAATAGTAATCCCTTAATAATCTATTCTTTTATTTATAATAATGCTTTAATTTTGTAACTTAAGACCTTTTTTTCTTGAGTGTAATTCGGACTTCAAGTAGAACAAAGGACTAGACAAGGAATCACAGAATTTGTGCCAACCGCAAACTTTGTCCCGCTTATCGGCGTATGTCAAATTGTAATGGCTGAGTGCGTGGGTATTTCTATATACACATAAGTACGATATAAAAAAGGTATATACTAGATATATATAAATATTTAAAAGAGATGTGGCTGCAATGCCATTTAGAAAAGATGGCAGCCATGATATATGCTATAAGCCATATATTCCCTGAATATACCAAGGTAATTAGTTTTTGTTTCTATAAAAACTATAAAAATCAAGACGGAGATATATTTTTATGAGAAGAAACAAGAAACCTAAAGATATACATATAAATATCTATTTTTCTCATTGCGAATGTTTAACTAATTCAATTTTTGAGTTAAGCCAACTTTTTTATAGTAAAAACTCAAAACTATTTCAAAACTTCATATTTTAAATACGATCTTCGTATTTATACGAATATTATCATAATAATAATATTATTATGATATAATATTAGTATTATTCCATTTTGTTACAAAAAACTCAATCAAGATCCAACATTATTCTCTCAAAAATGTTCTTGTTGAAAATTGGTTCACCTTTTGTGAGTCCCTCGCTTGACATTCAGAATAATTCAGAGACAGCGTCAAAAACGCGATATGAACCGTGACGAAAAAAAACGTAGCCAAAACAAAAAAAAAAAAAAAATTAGAGAGAAAAATAAAAATGAAACCAAAACGAAAACCGTAGCGCCTCACAAAACTTGACTGCAGCGCCTGCCAAGTGGTTGGCAGTCAATGGGCCATTTCCTAGGCCTATGTACATAGCAAAGCGGTACAGTCTGGGTCAAAAAAAGAGCAAATATTTATAATTTATAGAAAAATATAAAATATAGAAAACATTTAACGACTTTTTCTACTCTTTTAAGGTTAGTTGAAAAAATATCGATTTGCATCGATTATTTTATTATTTGATATCGATTATCGATGATGCAGTACTGTTAATCGATCCTTTCTGCCATCCTTAATATTTCAGGCTTAACTGATGTTTATTTATAATTGTTTTGCTTTTGTTTTAATAATTTTTATATTTATTTTTCATCTGCAACTTTATTTTCTTGTACCTATTCAGATGCTGACTACAGTAACGCAGATATAAGGTCGCATCTCAAAGTGGCAAGTGAAGCGATGGCGAAGGAGCAGCAGAAGAACACCAAGGACGCTGCTGCGGCCTGTGTGATATGTTAATTTGGCCTAAACTACACATTGAAACGAAAAGCAGGGGAAACGCAAGGAAAACCAGGCAAGGCGAAAGTGAAAGTGAAAGCGAAAAAACGTCCTTCGTCCGCACAAATCCCAAAGGCGAAATGTGTCATACATTCGCCAGTTAGCGGTGGGATTTTATAGAAAAGAAAAGAAAAAAAAATAAAAGAAAATACAAAAATACACTCTTTTTTGCTATCTCTCGCCCAAAAAGGTTACTTGGGGTATTTGTGATTTATGCCACAAGATGTGGCAACTCTTTTTCAAGAAGCTAATAAACAAAAATTATTTTAAAATATTTTTTTAATATTTTAAAAAGGTAGTAAAAAGCTATAATCTTTTATTTAGAAAATACCAAGTTACATCATATTATTCTATAAATTTCCATGTTTTTCCTAGTTTTTTATACATTTTCATCATTAAAAAAAAGGCAAAGCCAGAAAAGGTATCAGGCAACATAGTCCCTAATGGCTTTGCGTTAAGAAATTCTTAGATGACGGTGGCTATAATGAAAGTTGGGCCATTGTGGCGCCCACCAGGACACATTCTCCCCTCGATTGACACGTTCGCTCACCCATAGAGAGGAAGAGGGAGAGAGAGAGAGAGAGAGGGGAGGCAGGACACGATTCTCATATATCCCACAGAAAACCGTCCCCATTCTCTCCACACCTTCTCCACTGTCAAATTTAATGCGGTTCGCTGTTTATTAGATTTGCACAAATGGCATTTTCGGCAGTAGGTTGCGCCACTGAAAAAGTTGACGGGGAAAGGAAGCTAAATGGGAGGGGAACTTGTGGGTGCGAAGGTCCTTTCTAGGCGTTAAGTGCTTGCTAGCTGCTGGTGTGTGTGTTTTCGCAGGATACGACGACAACAACAACAACTCTATCGGCTGCTGCCAAAAAAACCGACAGCAAAATTATTGAAAATTCATTTAAATGTCAGCAATGTTGAGAAGAAGCTTCAAATAAAAATAATATATATATATAAAATGGCGCAACATGTCGTATGCGCAATATTAAATATTAAAACGTTTACATTATTAATAACAAACACAGGCGGCGGAAGGAGCTGAGACCAGCACACAGACAAAATTAAATTTCATTTCAGAGCATAGAATCAACATATTTATGAGTAATTTCTGTGAGTGCGAAAGGCAACTGGAATCTGATTGTAAATTAGAACAGGGGAAAATCAACGACCACGGTGACAAACAGAAAATTAAATCCACGATGTCGCTGGAAAATTTTGGAGGGCGGGGAAAAAACAAAACAAAAATCGGGAGATATAACGCCGATGCGAATTTTGATTGAAGGACTGTGGCTACTGTTGGATTTGTTAGTCCAGAAAGGACCTGACAGATCAACTTATAGCTTTTTAATCAAAAGAAGAATCTATTCACAAAATTATTTGCCTAAAGAAAATTTTTATTACAAACAATTAATCTATAAAAAAATATAGTAACAAAGAAATAAAGCTCTGAAAATAATTAAAAATAATTATAATAGCGTAAACATGATATCAAAATAATCAAAGATATTTAATACTTAATAATTTCTATGAAAATAAATCTAAAGAAGTCAAAAATAGCTTTGAAAACAATGAAAAATTGGAAAAAAATATATATTTATGCTATGAAAATAAAGAAAACTATCTTATAAATGAAACAACCTATAAAAATCCAAGTAAATTTATAAATTACATTTCCAAATGTATGTTTTTCATTGCCTATTAAGTTGCATTTCATTTAATTGCGTGGGCTTGTGAGGAAATTGAAATACCTAGCAACATGAGTGTGGGATGCCTTGGCATTGCGATGACAGCGGAAATCCTTTCCCTTCCGATCCGCGCGCCATTTCCGCGAGAGGATTGTCATAAAAATCTGCGTATGCATTTGTCGAACAACATCCCAGAGTCCTTCCCCAAATCCCCCGTCCTTGTCCAGTTTCGTAACGTAAAAATCCCTCATCGAAAAAGTTCATTTCAGTGTCATGTTTAAGGCTCGTAAAATCAACTCTCATGGTTGAATTTGAGTTTTTCTTATTTTTTGGGTTGCGTTCCGTTCCGATTCGATTGCATAATATCAATATCAATTTCACAATATTCCCCACCTTCCCCGAGCTTCCGTTCATTGTTGTTCTTTGTATGGATATTACCCCTACAAAAAAACGCTCCTTCGTAAGAGAACAATCTTTTCTGCTTTCTCCCCCCATTTTCCCATACAATGGAAGCTTGCTTGCTTTCTTTCTGTTTTTTTTTTGGGAGAGAGTGAGAAAAGGGCAACGTCAACGGGGCGTATGCGTAACGCGCACAATGCGAAAGACTAGAAAGCCAACAAAGAACAAAAAAGAAAAAAAATATAAGGCGGGAAAAAAAGGAAAAGTGGGGCAAAATTCCCTCTCATAAGCAGATATGAGATAACTGTAATTATTGATGGAGAAATTTGATTGAAATTGTTATGGTTACATTTTTCAGCGAGGTTTTGTTTTGCCTGCACTTCTTTTTCACAAAAATGTGTTTTTTATTTATTAATTAGTTAATGTAGTATTTTAGTATTTAGTATTCTAGTATTCTAGTATTTAGTATTTTAGTATTTAGTATTTTAGTATTTAGTATTTTAGTATTTTAGTATTTTAGTATTTTAGTATTTTAGTATTTTAGTATTTTAGTATTTTAGTATTTTAGTATTTTAGTATTTTAGTATTTTAGTATTTTAGTATTTAGTATTTTAGTATTTAGTATTTTATTATTTAGTATTTTAGTATTTATTATTTTAGTATTTAGTATTTTAGTATTTAGTATTTAATATTTTAGTATTTCGTATTTTAGTATTTAGTATTTTAATATTTAGTATTTTAGTATTTAGTATTTTAGTATTTAGTATTTTATTTTAGTATTTTAATTGTATATTATTTGCATAACTTTACTTAAAAAAGAGTTTCCTAAAATAAGTTTTTCTGCCTGACCAGTAACCCCTCAAACATTATCCTTAAAAGCTGGACAAAGTATGCCTGATAGGCTTTTTTTGTATAACCATAACATATTCAATTGTACAAATCATCTTTAGTTTTTCTTCACACAACCTATGCTAATCCCTAACTATTTTATTGTATAAGAAAATCTAGGCAAATCTAGACAAAATTTCTTTTTTTTTCTGGCTTAAATTTCCTTGCGGCACAAAACGTGTTGGCCAAACCCCCCACTCCTCACTCCCTTTCCACACCTGGTTTTTAGACCCATTTCAACCCCTCGCCAGGTTAACTGCTGGAAATATGATTACAATGGTTGACAGACAAAAACGTCGTGCCAGGTGGGAAGGTTGTCAAAACGTATACATGTCCAACCGATGCGTGCGATTACCATTGGGAGAGGGGGCGGTGGAAGAAAATGGGTGGGGAAAATGGGAGAAAAAACAGTAAAAAAAAAGTGAAACATAAGCAGGTGTGTGTGTGGGTAAAAATGGGATTGTTTGTCTGTGACATTGAAAATGCTTAAAGCCAGGCAAAAGAGTGGTGAATTAAATCAAAGTAATTGTGGAAATGATTTATTTAAATTATTTCAATTGTGAGGAAATATAAAGAAAAAAATATATATAAATTGTGAGTTATAGTTTATATTTATTTTAAATAAAATAGTAGAAATAGTAAGAGTAAACCCCTCCTAATTACTAATAAAAATAATAATAAACAACTTTAAAAATTCATCAATTTGCCAACTAATTTAATTTAAATGTAAATAATTAACTGCAGGTTTAAGTAATCACTACAACTCCCACACATTTCCATTCATATTTAATGTCACAATCAATTTTAGTTTCAACTAAGTAATCACTTAATTCCATGGAATTTAACCCACCGATTCCGGGATAATGCTTTCCCACAAAGGGAATAACTAATTGGTTAGCTCTTTCTCCTCTTCTTATATTTAGTATATATTTTATATATATATTTCTATGCTAAATTTGCATTGGTTTTGTGAATCGTAAAGCCGGCAATAAAGTTTAGCAAGTAAAAAAAAACGTATATCAGAAACGCATTAAACTGCATTAATCTTGTCAGGATGGTAAATACCTGATGTAATGTGCATGTTTTTTGGGTTTTATGTACGTGCGTACATTATATTTATATATTTTCCTTCACCGCCCTTTTGTTTTTCTTATTTTTTTTCCCAGCTTAACGACAGGTTCGTAAAAAATTGTTTGGTTGTACTCACGTATCGCTGCAACGAGAAAGAAAGAAGAAAACAGAAATCCAGTTAAAACAAAATGATATATAAAATAATGAGAAAATCAATATTAAAGTAGATGGCAGATTTATTATGTCCTTATACTTTTTAACATATATTTTTATAATTTATAATGCCATAAACATGGCGTACAACAGCTTAAAGATTAAGAAATAAAATTGGTAAATAAAATATTTGTTTCTTCAAGATTTAAGAATTAATTTTGATGCAAGTTTTTTATTATTTTACAACTCTTTCGGATTTTTCCAAGCAAATTCTATTCAACAGTTTAAAGATTAAGAAATAAAACTGGTAAATAAAATATTTGTTTGTTAAATATATAAGAATTAGGAAGTTTTCTGCAAGTTTTTTATTATTTTACAGTTTTCTCCATTCAGAGACATTTTCTTACGCCTTTAAAGGTATTTTTGAGCATTATTAATTGAAATATCACTGAAATCCCCTTCTTCGTTTAACTAACTTGCTAATAGACTGTGAAAAAGGTGACAAATATTAACCAGAGTTCCAAGACAAGTTTATATTCTCATACTCAAACATTGTTTGAAAAAATTAAGGCATTTTGTGGGAAATTCCCTTAAAGGACGCAGGACAAAGCAAAAAAAAAAAGAAAAGAAAATAAAAGCCCGTTGGCAAAGCACGAAACAAGGAAAATATTAATACCCTAAAATTCACTGCGATTCAGAGGGTCACAACGAAGCAACCAGAAAGTGGTTAAAATTATTATAAATTATTATAATTATTAAATAATAAATAATAAATAATAAATTATTATAAAATTTTAAGACAAGAAAATATTATAAAGGGGTTTTAGTTAAATTAAATATTTAAATAAAGATAAAAGCACCAGAAACTTTATTTTTTATTTCAGAAATTACTTGTTAAATTATAGAAAACCCCATTAAAATTGTAAATTTATTCAAAATTTCATGTTTTATTAAGGTTATAGTTTATATAAAATATAATATAATAAAATATATGTTTATTCTCATATATTTTCTATGCGTTTTGTACAATTTTCCTCAAAATGTGGTCCCTTGAATGTGTTGAGTTTCTTTCTATGTGCACACGGCCAGTGTTTCACTCAAAAATGGGACTGGGACTGGGTTTTGGGAGTAAATCATTACACTGGAACAATTAATATTTAAGAGGAATGCAAATTATTAGGTAATGGAAATATATGTTTAATTTTTTAAAGGATTTTTGAGAAATTCTAGGTATGGGAATATTTTTTATTTAATTTTTTTAATATTTTCAATCTTCGATACCCTATTTCTCCCAGTGCAGGGAGTGTGTGCGTGTATAATAAGCATAACAGCTTGGCGCAACCTTGCTTTAGCTCCCCACTAAAGCGACGCTGCAGGCATCACATATTTTTGCAAGCCACTAAAATGCGCGATTCAGAGCGACGCAAAATACACAAAAAGCAAAAAACTTCTAAAAAAAAAAGCCTCAGCGAGTGGCTGATATAAAAAAACAAGAATAAAAAAACCTCGCAGATACAGGAACACACCCACTCATATCACAGAAACACATAGATACAAATGTCGAGGCGCACGCGAGTGCTAACTATTTGTATGCCCTCAGCAAAGTAACTTTGATTTTATTAAGAAATTAAAATTTAACATAAATTTTACTTAAAATATTAAATATATAAATATTATAAATATTATTATACATATTTTATGCAAATATATTTAAAATAACACAGAAATAACACAGAAACCTTTGCAAAAATCAAAGTAAATATAATATTAATGAGTTC
This sequence comes from Drosophila truncata, assembly GCA_008042515.1. Lineage (NCBI taxonomy): Eukaryota > Metazoa > Arthropoda > Insecta > Diptera > Drosophilidae > Drosophila > Drosophila truncata. The sequence continues at coordinate 55,631 of VNJQ01007871.1, forward strand.
TGTTTCGAAATTTACATTTTAAATGCTTTATTTCGTGTTTCAATTATTTTATATTCAAACTTTAATTATTATCTCTCAGTAAATGTCTAAATACACACAAAATATTTGATTTACAAATTTTAAAGAGAAGTGAACTTAAAGTTTAATGTTTTAAACATTTTTCAAGCTTGCAAAATGAAAATTTCTTTGCCTGCTTCTGTGGCATTTTCCCCAGATTTTAAATTTTGTTTTCTCTCTATTTTTTCTGTTTTTGTTTTTGGTAAAGCAAAGGATTTCAGGGCATGCAGCATGCAGCAGAAGTAGCAGCCGAAGCCGCCACAGAAAAATCCCAGAGGGTCGTCAAGCTTGAGCTTCAGCTCCCAAACAGATGCTAAAATTTTTGCCAGCATTAAAGCCGAGCTGCAACTTTTTGACAGCCAGGGGAAAAACAAGGGAAAAACTACAGCAAAAAAAAGAAAAATAAAGGGTAAGGTGGGGAAAAGCGTACACAACACTTGTGTGTGTGTGTGCAACGGGAGAACTTACTGTACTTGGGCAATGTTTTATGAGTTTCTGTGGCATGTCAAAGGGGATGCTAGATGGTGGTCCCCAAAGATGATGCTGGATGAGTGCCCACTCTCCTTTGGGCATTTTACTTAAATGCTTATTCATATTTCATTTGTTATCTTTGGCCAAAGGTCAAAGGTCGCCAACTTTACTTAACATATTATTTGAATTTCCAAAACAAATGATTAATTTTTTAGTTCAGTAATTGATCTTACATCAGATTTAATTTGAATTATAAATAAAAAGGGAAAAGTATATTTAAAAAATTATAAATTCTGTAAAAAGAATTTGGTAAAATCTTTTTAAGATCCATCTTAAAGTTTACAAAATATTAAATAAAATAGTGTAGCAAAAAGCAAAGTCTAGGACAAGGATTTCTAGCTAACAGAGAATTAGGATCATCTCATCTTTATAAAATCCATCTTAAAATTTACAATTTATAAAATGTTGTAGCAAAAAGCTAGGATTTCTAGCTAAGAAAGAATTAGGATAATCTTTTTAATAAATCTAAAATCTCAAAGAATTCTTAATTCAATTATCAAAATTCTATCATCATTCTTAGAGTTGTGACCACATCAGGTACAGGTATATAGTATATCACATATGCGAATGCATTTGGCAACGACATCTGCTTGATTTTCTGCACAATTAACTGAGTTGAAATGTAACCAAAAAAATTGTAAATATTTACAGCCCCTCAAGGCCTTCAAAAGTGAAGGGTTAAAGTAAGGGTAAAGGGTAAGGGAATGGGGTTGGTTGCTCTTCACCATCAGCAGGTGGGTCGATCCAGGTAATGGCTGACACCTCCATCAAAAGGATAAAAAGCCAACGTACTTCATTAATTTTAATTAAGCGCCCACAGCATGACAAAAACGTGAGACCAAAAAAGGCGAGACCAAAGGACGACAACACCAACACCAGCAACTGATGGGAAAAAAGAGGTGGTAGCCGTGGGTGGAACAGCGGGTGATGGGATTCGAAATAGGAACGCCAAGGACACTCACTGAGAAGGAGCATTTAATACAAGATTTATAGAAATTTTGAATGATTTAGAATTAATAAATACAAAGGATTTATATTTAATTCAAAGTATTATTAAATTTCTGTATATTTTTTGTTTTGTTTTATTATATATATTAATTAGAACTTTAGAACTCAGAACTTTAGAACTCAGAACTTTAGAACTCAGAACTTTAGAACTCAGAACTTTAGAACTCAGAACTTTAGAACTCAAAACTATAGAACTTAGAACTTTAGAAAGTAGAACCTTCTCTCTCCCAAAATAACTATTTTTTCAAGCATTTAAAAATTTTTAAAACTAATTTCTTATTTATAATTTAAATACATTTAAAAATGCACTTTAAATAAATAAAAATGTCACCCAAACGTCTTTTCTGTGAACACAAAAATTTAATAAACAAACATGCAATTTTTAAACAATTTCCCAATAAATAAAACACTTTAATTTTGTAAGTACAAGTATTTCAAACCCTCTCTTTAATTAACCCAAAAATAAACCCTATTTGTGCTGCATATTTTATGAAAATCTATATTTAAATTTTTAGCAAAATGTAACGCCCATTTGCTGGCTTCCCTTTGTTTTATTTTTTGACTTGGAACCCAGGGTATCCTTCTTGGAATATGAAAACACTTTGCCGCGCTCTCGAAATGTCCCATTTTAGCGCCTGACAGACAGACAGAAAGACAGGCGGCGTTGTCTTCCTTTTTTGGATTCCGGTTTCTCGGCAATTTTTAGTTTCCGACTTTTGCCTTATAAATTTATAAACATGCAGAGCAGACTGCCGCTGCCAGCAACCATTTTGACTTTCTGGCCAGAAAAAGCAACCGCCAAGACCTCAGATATTTCAACTCGTCTGCGGCCCCATTTTGTAGGCTATGATGGCATAATAAAGGCGGTTTTTTTGGGGGCCAAGTTAAGACAGTATAGAAGATATATACAGAGCAGAGTGAAGACCAACAGGTGAGGGGTTTGGTGGAGAATTACGGATGAATGAAACCCTTTAGCAACACCAATTGAATGGAACACATAAATGCAATTTCAAGTTCTCCATCAGTTTTCAATTAAATGGTTTTTGGCAGAAAAGTTAACACGAAATTCTAATGGAAATTGTCGAGGGGAAACGTGAGAAAATGTAAGCCAAATTGGCAAAGGAAGTTAGGGTTGAAAGTTAAAGTTGAAAATTAAATTCAAATGTAAAATTAAATACAATTGAAATTAGGGATTAAGGGTAATTATCATTTAATTTTCTTGAATTTAATTTTAAATTGAATTTAAATTAAAGCCTAGTGAAGAACTAAGTAAGTTTTATATTAATATTAAATACAAAAATACTATTTTCCTTCATTTGATTAAATGAAAACAAAAAACTATTTTCTATTGCAATTATAATGCTTATTATGGTTATTATTATAATAATTTACATAATAAATAATAAAATAACCAAAATAAATTTTAAAATAACCAAGAAGCTTTTAAAATATGTTAAAAATTCATTTAAAATAAAGATTTCTTGAATTTTTAAACCATAAAAATCTTCTCATAGAAATAAATTAAAAAAAATAATAAAAAACTGATTAAAAATAATAATAACCTGATTAAAAACTGAGGTAACTATTTAATTTTATACTTTTATACTTGTAATACCTTTAAAACAGTGATCAAAATAATGCTCACTGTTTTTTAATTACCAAAAAATAAATAAATACAACATTTTATATTAAATTTCAAAGGCAAATAAATTATTGCATGCCTTAGTTTCAGTTTAGTATAAGATATACTCAAAAAAACATACATAAATAGTTCATTTCCCCGTAGAAACCATAATTCCCAGAAATCCCCGTACCAGAAGAAGCCCCAAAAGCAACACCTAATCGAATTATGGCGCATAAATCGGATGAAATGAAACGTTGGGGAAACGTCCGGAATGGAGAAGGCGACTATAGGGTCACTACTCACTAATCCAACATTTCGATATCCTCATCGCTTTCCTCCTCGCCATCCTCATCCATTTCACCGTCCTCGTCATCATAGAAACGCGCCTCATCGGCGGCATTCGATCCACCGAATCTCTCCTTGCTGCGCTCCCGACTCCGACTTGGCTGCCCATTGCTGGCATTGCTATGAAGGCGACTCCGACTCCGTGATGTCGTTGGGGAGTCACCGGCGCCGGCAGCGGCGGCGGCGGAGGAGCCGCGATTCCGGCGATTACGTGTGGACTGCACAGGCAGACCCACTCCCTGCTCCAGCTCCTCATCCTCCTCGTCGCTCTCAATCTCGATCTCGTCGAGATCCCGCTGGCTAATGCTTCGTTCAGGCATTTTTGCTCTTTTTATTGATCACTCGAAAAAAAATGGTTATGATGGCAGTAAATCCCAAGTATTAAGTAAGTCCACTTGTCGCGATCTGTGATCTGTGTTTGTTCTTTTTATTATTTTTGTGGCGATTGTAACGATTGCGAATTTATTCGAATATTTACTCGACTTGCACCGAACGCACTCAAAACTGCAATTGGCGTTGAAAGCGGGCTGGCAATTGGCAGCCGACACAGAAGAGACTTGCTGGGGCTTCCCCGCATATCGCGAGACCTTAGCCAGAGGTGCCTGGCCAGGTCTAATGGCTAATTCAATTAGGGCCTGCCACCAGCAATAGCAAGGAGAATGGCTCCCAGAGGTAGAAAGGCAAGCTTTAGACTTATAAAGTGCCTTTAAAAATAATAATAGAGTCTCTAAAGTCTTAACATTTCTTTACATTGGATCTAAAAAATATGATACATCATTAAAATCATATTTTTAGATGCTTTTTTAGACTTGTAATAATCTTTACTCTTTTTTTCAGAGAGTTCTAGTAATTTTTTATTTAAGGAACCCTTTTTTAGGGTTTGGTAACATTAAAAATACTATGATCTGAGCAGTAAAAAAATACAAAACCGATTGAAATGGTGAATACATAGGAAATTATGCTCTCTGCTAGAAATAATATAATATAATATAATATAAATTGTTACATCATTAAAATAATACTTTTTATATGCTTTTTAAGACTTTTAATGATCTTTACTCTTTTTTTTAGAGAGTTCTAGTAATTTTTTATTAAAGAAATCCTTATTTAGGGTTTGGAAACATAAAAAAATTCTCTGAGCGGTAAATAAAATATAAAATCGATTGAAATGGTGAATAAATAGGAAATTGTGCTCTATGCTAGAAAAAATCATCACTAGAATTTAGAAATTCCTTTTAAATAAAGCTTTTAAAACAAATAAAATGTAAATTTTTATTTCTAGAATTATGAAAAACATTTCTATAAGAAAAATATCCATAAGAAATAGTTTAACTATAAATAAAAGTATATATCCTTTAATTTACAGAATACAGGGTACATTGAAAACAACCAAAAGCGATGGTCACTCCCAAGAACACACACTGTCCGTTCTGTCAGCACTGTCCGTCCGTTCTTGTCCGCTCGGCTCGTTCTGGCCACTTTTCTCACATTCGAAAGCAAAGCAAATAATGTAGAAATGGGTCAGCGATTTTCGGGGGCGACATTGTGTCGATAGATAGGAATGAATGAAGGAAGGAAGGAAGGAAGAAAGGAAGGAAGCCCTTCGCACGTGCTGCTCACCTTTGTTAAATGCGAAGCGAAGGTAGGTGGGGGGGGAGGTAAAGGTGACATCCGAATTCGCCACGTTTACAGGAAATGCCTGGCTGAGGCTGAATTGAATTGATGTAATCAAGTTCTCCTATTACTTAAATTGTGATTAAAACTATTTACTGTGCTGTGCTGCCACAGAGATTGATTGGCCATTTGATGCTGTGATTACGCATTGCCAGGGATTTAGATAAGATTTAAGGAAATTAATTATTAAATGTAATGGTTTTTACATTCAGAAAATAATTACTATTTAAAAAAAGGCAATTTAAATTAAGTGAGAGATATTAATTAATATTTCAAGGAATGAAATTTACACTAATTGAGAAAATCTGTTAAATAAAAGGTATTTTCTTTGATGATTTTGTGGGGCTTGCAACCTTGGAAATTGATACTGTAACTTTAGACTTTAATAAGCCATAACGTTTAATATTGAAAGGTAATTAAAAAAAACCACAAGTGCTTGGGATATTACTCATATAGAAACAATTAAAAAAAACCATATGAAACCAATCTTAAATGAAAGAAATAGAAAATGAAAAAATAGAAATAACAAGAAAGGAAGCTAACTTCGGCTCGCCGAAGTTTATATACCCTTGCAGATTGCAATTGAACTATAAAATTAAAATCGAAATTCTGAAATAATAATAAGTGGCCAAATCCCAAATTTGATTGAAATATTTTTAGAAATAGCGAAACTATGAATTTTTTGTTATTACTTTGATTGTTCCTATGGCAGCTATAGGATATAGTGGTCTGATTTTCATGAAATTCAAACCAAGATTCTCAAATAATATTAAGTGGCCAAATCTCAAATTTGATTGAAATATTTTTAGAAATAGCGAAACTATGAATTTTTTGTTATTACTTTGATTGTTCCTATGGCAGCTATAGGATATAGTCGGCCGATTTTCATGAAATTAAAAATAAAATTCTCCAATAATATTAAGTGGCCAAATCTCAAATTTGATGAAAATAAAGCTAAGAAGCTGCGGAGCTATGATTTTTTTTTATCATTTTCCTGATTGTTCCTATGACAGCTATAGGATATAGTGGTCTGATTTTCATGAAATTCAAACCAAGATTCTCAAATAATATTAAGTGGCCAAATCTCAAATTTCATGAAAATATCTTGAGAAACAGCGAAGTTAGGATTTTTTCTATTATTTCCCTGATTGTTCCTATGGCAGCTATAGGATATAGTCGGCCGATTTTCATGAAATTAAAAATAAAATTCTAGA